>CAWUFW010020451.1:0-151201 GCA_963921515.1 Calotriton arnoldi | reverse complement strand
ATGTCTTAGTGAATGTATGGGTGAGTGACTAATCTTTGTGAATGTGTGTATCAGTCTGTCAGTTGGTGTGTAAGTGGCTGCATGGGTTGGTGAGTAGGTACATGAGTGTCTATATGGGTTATTGATTAGGTGTCTGAGTACCTGTATGGGTGCCTGAGTGTCTGTGTGGGTGGGTGAGGGTTTATGTGACACCCTGCATGGATGTATGAATGGGTGAATCCCTGGGTGTATGGGTTCATGAGTGTATCTGTGAGGTACTGTATGGGCAAATGAGTGTGCGTATGGCTGTGTCGGTGAGTGAATGGATGTCTCGGTGGTATATGGGTGAGTAACTGCATATGTGAAAGGCAGTATATGTGAGTGTTGGAGTATATAAGTGAGTGTATGTGTGAGTGAGTTATTGTGAGAGTGGCTGTATGGGTGAGTGTGTGCTTGTGTAAGCGACTGTAAGGAGAGAAAGTATTTGTTAGTATCTGTATGAGTAGTGAGTGTGTGTGTGTTACTATATGGGTGAGTATGTAGCTGTGTGATTGAGTGTTTGGGTAAGTAAGTAGGTGTGTGAGTAGCTCTATGCATGACTGATGGTATATGAGTGGCTGTAGGAGTGTATGAGTGGATATATCAGCAGCTGTATTGTTGAGTGACTGGCTGTATGAGTGCCTGTACAGATGAGTGAGTGGATGTGTATGTAGACCTATGAATCAGTAAGTGGCTATCTACATACTGGTATTGGTGTGTCAATGGTTTGAAGAATGGTATTCTGAAATTTGGAGTTGGTGTATGATAGGTTATATTGGGGTGTGAGTAGGTGCATCAGAGATTATGTAGATGATGTAATCAGTGATGTAATTTGAGATGTCATCAGAGATGTCATTAGTGATGTCACTGACCATGTCATGAGTGATGTAATATGTGACGTCATCAGCAGTGCATTGCGGGGGCGCGAGTTATAGTTAGCTCAACGGCTGAATTTCTCTGGTTTTGTACAAGTAAAATGTCAGTCTAACTATAACGTCCCTGAAACCTGTGGTTTTTTCAGTGAATTTCTAAGGTTTTTTAAAAGGCAAACTCCAAACTATAACGTCCCTGAAACCTCTGGCTTTTTCAGTGAATTTCTAAGGTTTTTTAAATGCTAATTTCTAACTATAACGTCCCTAAAACCTGTGGTTTTTTCAGTGAATATATAAGGTTTTTTTAATGCTCATTTCTAACTATGCCTACATAGGTAAGACATGTGCACAAAGAGGTAGAAAGGCGCAGAAAGAAGGAAGAGAAGTGCAGAAAGAGGCAAGAGAGGTGCAGAAAGAGGAAGAAAGGTGCAGAAAGACGCAAGAAAAATGCAGAAAAAGGCAAGAGAAGTGCAGAAAGAGGAAGAAAGGTGCAGAACGAAGCAAGAGAAGTGCAGAAAGAAGCAACAGAGTTTCAGAAAGAGGCCTACTTCAACTGTACCTTTCCACAGACTCATACAAATTAGCCTAATCACTAATCCTTCTTCCAAGATGTCTTAAACCTCACTTTTCTCTTGAAGGTTCACTATTCATCGACTGCTCATTCTGTTAGGCATACAAAATGTAAAACAGCAATCCTAACCATATCACTGTTGTAAGCCTCACCAAGTTTCTGAAGGTATGCATGCGTATGTCTGTGCTTTTACCTAGTGACATGTTACATACAAATAAACATACAAATACTTGAATACCTCTGTATCAAACAGCATACTCTGTAAATTTGTGTACAAAATGGTGTATGTATTTCTTTCTGCTCATAATACAGGGCACATGGGTATTCAATAGTATATTTGAGGGGCTCTATACACCTACATACGAAAGACATGTCTGCCTGTGCTACCAAATGACAGAGCAGAACTGACAAGATTTGACCACCTATAGGAGAAGCTACCCACTTTTTAAGCTACCATCTTCAGATGCATAACGCATGTGAGAAAACATGTACAAGTAGACATATACCTCAGACACGAGAGCACACAGACCTTTAAACTTGACAGCTTGCACTTCCCATACGAGGACAGAAAAAGGCAAGAGAAGTGTAGAAAGAGACAAGAGAGGTGTAGGAAGAGGGAAGAGGGGTGCAGAAAGATGCAAGTGGGGTGCAGAAAGAAGCAAGAGAGGTGCAGAAAGAAGCAACAGAAGTGCAGAAAGAAGCAACAAAGGTGCAGAAAGAGGCAAGAGAAGTGCAGATAGAGGCAAGAGAGGTGTAGAAAGAAGCCAGAGAGGTGCAGAAAGAGGGAAGAGGGTGCAGTAAGAGGCAAGAGGGGTACAGAAAGAAGCAAGAGAAGTACAGAAAGAGGCAAGAGAAGTGCAGAAAGGCGCCACAGAGGTGCATAAAGAGGCAAGAGAACTGCAGAAAGAGGCAAGAGAGGTGCAAAAAGAGGGAAGAGGGGGGCAGTAAGAGGGAAGAGGGGTACATAAAGAGGAAGAAAGGCACAGAAAGAAGCAAGAGAAGTGCAGAAAGAGGGATAGCGATGCAGAAAAGGCAAGAGGGGTACAGAAAGAAGAAAGAGAGGTGCAGAAAGAAGCAAGAGAAGTACAGAAAGAACCAACATAGGTGCAGAAAGAGACAAGAGGGGTGCAGACAGAGGGAACGCTGGTGCAGAAAGAGGCAAGAGTGGTGCAGAAAGAGGGAAGTGGGGTACAGAAAGAGGCAAGAGGGGTGCAGAAAGAACCAACAGAGGTACAGAAAGAGGAAAGATGGATACAGAAAGAAGCAAGAGAAGTGTAGAAAGAAGCAACAGAGATGCAGAAAGGAGTAAGAGGGGTGGAGAAAGAGGCAAGAGGTAAGCAGAAAAAAGCAAGAGAGGTACAGAAAGAAACAAAAGAAGTGCAGAAAGAGGCAAGAGGGGTGCAGAAAGAAGGCAGAGGGGTGCAGAAAAAGGCACAATGAGTGCAGAAAGAAGCAAGAAAGGTGCAGAAAGAAGCAAGAGAAGTGTAGAAAGAAGCAACAGAGGTGCGGGAAGAGGGGTGGAGAAAAAGGCAAGAGAAGTGCAGAAAGAAGCAACAGAGATACAGAAAGGGGATAGAGGGGGGTGAGGAAAGAGGCAAGAGGGATGCAGAAAGAAGCAAGAGAGGTGCAGAAAGAAACAAAAGAAGTACAGAAAGAAGGAACAGAGGTGCAGAAAGAGGCAAGAGGGGTGCAGAAAGAGGGAAGAGTGGTTCAGAAAGAGGTACGAGGGGTTCAAAAGAAGCAAGAGAGGTACAGAAAGAAGCAAGAGAAGTGCAGAAAGAAGCAACAGAGGTGAAGAAAGAGGGAAGAGGGGTGGAGAAAGAGGCAAGAGAAGTGCAGAAAGAAGCAACAGAGATGCAGAAAGGGGGAAGAAGGGTGGAGAAAGAGACAAGAGTGGTGCAGAAAGAAAAAAACAGAGGTGCAGAAAGAAACAAAAGAAGTGCATAAAGAAGGAACAGAGGTGTAGAAAGAGACAGGAGGGATGCAGAAAGAGGGAAGAGGGGTGCAGAAAGAGGCACAAGGGGTACAGAAAGTAGCCAGAGAGGTGCAGAAAGAAGCAAGAGAAGTGCAGAAAGAAGCAACAGAGCTGCAGAAAGAGGCAAGAGGGGTGCAGAAAGAGGCACGAGGGGTGCAGAAGGAAGCAAGAGAGGTGCAAAAAGAAACAAAAGAACTGCTGAAAGAAGGAACAGAGTTTCAGAAAGAGGCAAGAGGGGTGCAGAAAGAGGGGAGAGTTGCAGAAAGAGGCAATAGAGGTGCACAAAGAGGGAAGAAGGGTGCAGAAAAAGGCAAGAGGGGTGCAGAAAGAAGCAAGAGAGGTGCAGAAAGAAGCAAGAGAAGTGCAGAAAGAAGCAACAGAGGGGCAGAAAGAGACAAGAGGGGTGCAGAAAGAAGCAAGAGATGTGCAGAAAGAGGCAAGAGGGATGCAGAAACAGGCAGGAGAGGTGCAGAAAGAGGGAACAGGGGTGCAGAAAGAGGCAAGAGAGGTGGAGAAAGAGGCAAGAGAAGTGGAGAAAGAGGGAAGAAGGGTGCAGAAAGAGGCAAGAGGGTTGCAGAAAGAAGCACGTGAGGTGCAGAATTAGGTAACAGAGGTGCAGAAAGAGGCAAGAGAGGTGTAGAAAGAGGAAGAGATGTGCAGAAAGGGGCAAGAGAAGTGCAGAAAAAGGAAGAAAGGTACAGAGAGAAGCAAGAGAAATGCAGAAAGAAGAGAGGCACAGAAAGAAGCAAGAGTAGTTTGCACACCATTAGCACCAATGTAACACCCACATTTAGCAATAAGTAACAGGGAACCATTGTAGGTTTGCAAAGGGCCATCCATCATGCTGTAACACTTGTCACTGCATTTTTGGTAACTTTTGAGCCATTTGAGCTAGAAACAAGTTTTTTTTTGTTCAAATCTGCAGATTATGCAGCAGATAATGGATTATGTGGCAAATGCAGAAAATGTATAATTGTGCGAAAGTCGGTGCAACCAAACACTCGCACAATTCCAGTGGCCCTGCTCATACCTCTGACTAGGTCCAGAAGTGCTCCTCAGTGGTTCCTTCTTTGTTTTGTCTCATTGAGTTTATAGTTTAGCTTATATGGAAACGAGGAAGACTAAACCTGAGGTTACCACTCCACAACACAGACTACCATACCACATAATTACTCTCCATAACACATAATCCCACTCTACATAATTCCTATACACTAAATACCACATACTTTCTATCCACATAATTTCACTGCACAACATACCACATAATTTCAGTACACACAACGTACTTCCACTCCACTCCAAAAACATTAGTAAAAAACATTTACATTCAATACGCCATTAGCTCTAACTCTTGCAAATGTGAGACCTATTACATTGCAAATGCTTCTTTAACTGGTAGTCGCGTTTGCAGAGTGGTGGAGAAAGGGGGCTCGGCCTCTGACCAGTGCTAAGGAATTCCGCTGTGTAGGATTTACAGGAGGTACCAGGAGGGCTTCTTGGCCCTCAAAGTCCCTCAGGAGTAAAGTGGACTTCATCCCCAAACCAGTAGTGTGCCAGGAGGTGCATTTGCAGAGTGGTGGAGAAAGGGGGGCATGGCATCCGAAGACCTGAGCAATCCCACTATGTGAGACTTACTGGAGGTAACAGGAGGGGTAGTTGGCCCCCAAGGACATCCTTAGGGGCCAACTACCCCTCCTATTACCTCCAGTAAGTCCCACAGAGCAGGATTGCTAAGTTTTAATAGCAGGCCACGCCCCCCTTTGCCCACCAATCTGCAAACGCGCTCTCTGGCACGCTTTTGGATAAGGATTGAAGTCCTCTTCACTGCTGGAGGTCCTTAGGGGCCAACTAGCCTACCTTTTACCTCCAGTAAGCCCCACACAGAGGGATTGCTGAGAGGTGGACACAGGCTATGCCCCCTTTCTCCACCACTCAGCAAACGCACCTCCTGGCGCACTCTTGTTTGGGGGATGAAGTCCAAGACCCTACGCGAATCCCGACGAAAATAAAAAAAAATGCTCCTGTGGGACCCCCTGAACAGGCCTAGGAGGTCAGGGTGTTCCTACCCTGCCCCTTTTTCTTGTTTTTTATCCTTTTTTCTTGTGACTCGGTTCAACTGAGTCACAAGATGGCTACCAACACTTCCTGGTTTTAAGTGTTGGCAGCCAATCAGAGTCAAGCTCGTGCTCAGGAGGGTTCGGGGATCCACCGCGGTCACCAGATATCTATATTTTTTTATATATTAATTTCTCAGGAACTACTGAAGGGATATACACCATTTAATAAAAAAGGTCGCTTTCTGAACCAAGAGCTACCTTTTTGCCAAATTTGGTGTAATTCCGTTCAGCAGTTCGAGCTGTAGCCCTGTCTAAAGTTTCCTATGGAAATTAACATGGAGAAAATGCGTTTTGGGACCCCCTTATTTCTCGGCCTGCCTGATGAATCACCCGAAACTTTCAAGACAGGAGCTGACCAGAGCGTCGCATTAGTTTTGAAAATTTCACGAAGATTTGTCAAACGGCGCCAGAGATATTAGCAAATGAAAAACGCTTTTTGAATAGAAACAAGGTCCTAACTATAACTACCTACTGGCGACCGCCAGTAGGTATATATGCTTAATACTTACCTAATACTTACATTTAAAAAGTATATGCCTTTACCATTCATGCGTTTCCCAAAAATTTATCGCAAAGGCATGCGTGGTAAAGATATATGTGTTGTAAAATCCTGTGTGGTGAAGACAATGCGTGGTAATGGCAATGAGTGGTAACGGGCATATTATAATGGCAATGGGTGGTAACCACTGCATTGTAATGGCTGTCCCGTCTGCTGAGAGTCTTTCCCCCCAAGTTGTGCCACATCAGTCCTGGACCTTTAGAAGTGGGCATGAAGGTGCTATGCCTGCCTAGCTGTGGTCCTGTGGGCAGAAGGGATGAAGTGCGGCCCATCTCCTTGCAGCTCCCCTTCGGAACTGCCATTGTACGATGCATCCTCCGATGCAGGGCTTTGGATTGCAGTCTCCTCAGAACCGCCACTGTGCAACTTCGACACAGTCCTTCACATCGCAAGCCCTCACAGATGGCATTCTCGACAACAATGCAGGACTCCACATTGAAGCCCCACAAATTCTTCGTAACCGCCGTTGCACGGCACATCCTCAATGGGGGCTCTCGCAAAGCTCCACAACCAAGATTTAAGGTACTTTGCTCCGTGGGCCTAACTTGATCTGTGTATCTGGCCCACGCTCCATTGTGGTAAGCCTGAACTTGTGACTTTGTACTGGTCCCACGTAACCAGATAACGACAGTAAGAGTGGGCGTAGTTGGTGGAGGACTACTACACAGAATTCCACAAAGTTGAACAAAAACTCAGTGAATTCCGCAAATTCGCTCTGCTTCCCACTTAATAAAACAGAGACCTCATATACTTTTGGTAAATAACAAGAATCTCTGTCTTTACATGCTAAAATGCATATAGTCATTTCACAAAAGTGAAAAAAAATTTTTTAGCAAGCAGTGAGAGAGGTGATGATTTTGAGATCCTCCCTAACCTAGGGAGAAAACCAAGCAGATGCCTTGAAAACAAAGAGCACATCTTGCTGAACGATTCGGTGGTGGTCCCATCCTCTTAGGACCACCCCAAGCACAGTTATGGGCAAAAATACAATCCCAACCAAAGGCCCTGCAAAGCATTATGGGACGAGATTAGCAGTGGGCAGTGAATATTATAGTATCCAATATCAAAATAATTCTACAAAGAGCTGCAGTTCAACTCGTCGTTACTAGGTGTCCCTCACGAGTCAAATGCAAAAGCATTGAAATTATTACATCAAGCTGCAGTTCCACTAGTCGTTACTAGATGTCCCTCACGAGTCAAATGCAAAAGCATTGAAACCCTTTCATGAAGCTGCAGTTCAGCTCTTTGTAGAATTTATAGTATTAGCTCTCAGCTCAGGGTTTCAATGCTTTTGCATTTGACTCGTGAGGACACCTAGTAACGACTAGTGGAACTGCAGCTTCATGAAAGGGTTTTAATGCTTTTGCATTTGACTCGTGACGGACATCTAGTTACGACTAGTGGAACTGCAGTTGATGTAATAATTTCAATGCTTTTGCATTTGACTCGTGAGGGACACCTAGTAACGACGAGTTGAAGTGCAGCTCTTTGTAGAATTATTTTGATATTGGATACTATAATATTCACTGCCCACTGCTAATCTCATCCCATAATGCTTTGCAGGGCCTTTGGTTGGGATTGTATTTTTGCCCATAACTGTGCTTGGGGTGGTCCTAACAGGATGGGACCACCACTGAATCGTTCAGCATGATGTGCTCTTTGTGTTCAAGGCATCTGCTTGGTCCTCCCCCTAGGTTAGGGGGGATCCCAAAATCATCACCTCTCTCAAAGTTCAGTTTTGTGAATTGGTTATATGCTTTTTTAGCATGTAAAGTTGTTTTATCAAAGCATTTGAGGGTTCAGTTTAGCAGCTGATTCCACTACGTGGAGAGATGGAGTTTTTGCTTGAATTCTGTGTTTTTAATGGAATGTGTAGTTAACAATTCTCCGCGAGCGGAGTTCATTGCCCACTCCTAAACGACAATTGCCGCTTTGTGCTGTTAGGTACTATTTTCACTTGAATCTCTAAAATTGCATACCTCTGGTTCTACTGATTCGATCTTTGTTGTTTTGGTGTAAAATAATTTATTAAAATTTAGTCTACTTTTCTAAAATGGTGTCAGATTCTTCTCGTGTTGAGTTTTCATTTTACTACTGTTTGAAGTGTTGCATACATAATTTACACATTGTCTCTAAGTTAAGCCTGACGGCTTTTGTAACATGCTACCAGAGGGATAAGCACAGGTTAATTTGGGGCTTGCTTGTGTTTCATGCTGACAGAGATTGTGGTTGCTGCTTGATTAGGGTTTCACCTAACTCAACCAGTAACCCATTTTCCTGCAGCTCTATTTTTTAAATTGAGTTTGAGGGGCTCTTGCAAGAGTCTCTCGAAGCCAATCATCCAGATATTCCAATATTTTCCATACCCCAACTAGGTAAAAAGAGCACATTTTTGGAAGTCATCAAATGGCGCCAAAGTTATTAGCAAAACAAAAAAGGCATTTTCTATGAAAACGCTGACCTAACTATAACTACCCAGTTACCCATATATCACCCACCACTACATCAGGGCAAAAAATGATTTAAAAAAATTATATCACAAATTTGTGGTGGATGCAAGCGGCCCCCTATCCTGAGCATCCTTGAGGCTGCGGGGGTCCCATCTCTTAAGGCCAATATATAATAATGGGGAGGGGTGTCCGGCTCCCCCTTACTGAGCCTTCCTGGTGCCTTTGGGATCCCACTGCTGGGGCTCAAGTTCAGATTAAGGGGAGGGAGTCATGCTGCCCACTCCCCCAGAGCTGGATAAATGGTTGTGTCCCTGGCAGTCCACCCCTGGGACACTGTTTCTTATGATCTCGCAGGAAGGGAAGACTAGTGTGCTCCCTCCTGACAGAAGCTTCAGAAATGCTCCTGCTAGTTGGGAGCACACATTTTTTCATTGTCTGCTCTCTTGCATACAGGAAAACAGAGATTTCTCCAGCTTGGCAGGAGCAGAGAACAAAACCTGCTCACCCCAGGTGGGAGCAAAGCCTGCTCCCTCTGTACCCTGGATGGGTAAATGCTGGGGAGCTGGCAGGATCACTGGGCCATGAACATCCCTCTGCAGCCCCCAACTTTCAAAGACTTGTGGGTGGCCTGGGTGGGACCTGGGCACCCACTTTAGGTCCACTCTACATAAAATTAAATAATTTGCCCCAGTGGATGGGGTTTCGAGGGCCAGCAATTGCTTGGGGGGGTGCCCGTTGTATGCAGGAAGGGAAGTTGATTTGGCAGTGGAGATCCCTGTGGCCCTCAACAGCAAAAGGTGGTGGGTGTCCCGAGTGAGACTAGGACACCCACAATAATAATAACAAAATAAAATAAAAGGGGAACAATAATTGATAAATGAGCAACAAGAGCCTCTCATTAATTATTCACTACTCCTAGCTAGGTGTGCCCCATAATGCCTTTTTTCAAGTACATATTTTCTTGCTGGTGGTGGCCCTAGAAGAGGCAGGGCACAACCAAACATTCATTAATGTTGTGGGGAGTCTGCAGGGAGTGCAGCAGCTACCCAGCAACATTAAAAACAGTAAGTCTCCCAGGTCAACACATCCATGTGTCCAGGAGAGCATACTAGATTTTTTAAAGTATTCCGAGCTGGAGCTGTATGCTCTTCAGCTGGAATTCACTACCTCTAGTGGTTGATTTTATGGTGGCACTTTGTGTATTGAAAATTGTTCAAAATGTTTAAAAAAAGACTGAAAGACATGTTAATGTTTTTTGGTAAAGGCTGTATTAAAAATGTTTTGTGACAATCACTTTTAATAATCATTGCAATTTATGAATTTATAACATATACATTTGATTATAGTTATTGATGATTTTTTGACAAAGCCAGTATGCTTGCCTTACTTAAAATGACACCCTTTATATTGTTACACATAGTCAGTCATGCATGTTTGCCTCGCTTAAAATGGCACCCTTTATATTGTGCAGATAGTCAGCTCTGTACGCCAGAGGGGGTTGGGTGCAGGGCCTTGCCTAAGGCCAGGTCCAGCATCAAACCCCACACTGGCCACAGTGATGGACATCTTACTTTACATTAAATAAACATAGAAGTTCACTAGTATGCAATGACAAAGGGCATCCTATTAGAATACCACCCAGGGGTGGCTCCTCCATTTGAGCGGAGGAGCAACGCCACACAAGCCCCAGAGCTGAAAAAAAAAACAGTTATAAAGTTTATTTATTACCGTTTTATCTTTCATCAACCTGTCCCGAACTAAGGGGCATATTAGCAAGACCCACGTTAAAATTATCGCCATTTTAGCGGCAGGAAACTGCCGCTAAAACGGCGATAATGGGCTTGATAATATGCGTTATGAAATTCCAATAGAAGCCCAGGTTAGATGTGCAGGACATCTAACCTGGGCTCTATTAGATTCTATAACGCATATTAGCAAGCCCATTATCGCCGTTTAGCGGCAGTTTCCTGCCGCTAAACGGCGATAATTCTACGTGGGTCTTGCTAATATGCCCCTAAGTCTTAGACAGCTGGGTGAGAGAAAGCGCAGCCTTCTAGTACTCTTAGTAGCGCAGGGAGAGCCTGTTCCAACCAATCCTGGCACTGCTTTCATGATGTGAAAGCAGCACCAGGATTGGGTAGTGCAGTTTCCTCATCGGAACCTTCCTGGAAGACACACGAGGAAGGAGGACATCGCACTGCGGAGGTAAGTGAATTGATGTTATTTTTTTGTTGTTGCCCCCACCCCTCCCCACCACCCTCGGTACAAACCAGCTGCTACTGATACCACCTAAATCAAAGGACAACATTTCCAGAGCCACTTTGTCTTGCCAAAAATCCAAGCTGACTAATCAAATCAAATCAAATCAAAGCACTTTATTTCGGTCAAAGACCTTAAAAGTAACATACTTAATCACAGTAAAAATCAATCATATAAATACAGTTCCGCTCTGCATAAAATTCCATATAAAGTTAAGATAACAAACAATTACATTAAAATGCCTAGTTAAGAGTACATTGTTGAAATAATGTCATGCCACAAATGTACAGCTGAGGAGTGCTCTCGTATGGTCTCTTCTTTATATCCTGTAAAACCCAGCCTTCAGGGTATTGCAACAAGGATACTAAGGCTTAGCCACATCGGAGACAATTTTAGACCTAACAGGCCAGATACATTCCAGGTATTTTGAAACGAGAAAACAATAGAGAAGCAGAATCCAAATTACATGTTTTAAGTGCTACCTTATACTGATACCCAGATTTCGACAGAAGGGCACTACCGATCGTTTGCGTTGCCTGGTATAAAAGGGGAAGAAAAACAGAAGGTGGGCATCAGTCTCCTCGGTGCTCCTACAGACTTCACAAACTTTGTTACCTGCATTAGAGCCCCTCGAGTTGCAGGTGACCGAGGCAAGTGGTAGAGTTCCCAGCCTGAATCTTATATATAAGGACTTTATGAAGGGAGGGTCTGTTTCATCAAGGATGGACTCAAACCTTGGGACTGGCTTAACCTCTAAAAATCTATTTGACATCGTGCCCAGGTTTGATGGCTGGGTACGTTTCTATTCTTCTTCCAACCAAAAAGCAGTCTTGACCAAGTTGGTCGAGGAAGAAGTAATAAGAGATGGTTGGCTCCATAGGCTAATCAAACCCAATCCAGTTAGTGTCTCTTTGATATATTTTAGTCACTCCTCCAGTGGTGCCCAGAATTTCCATTAGTTCAGCACTATACGGTTCTAGCTCTTCTGTGGGCCAGATCCTTACTCAGTAAAGAACTGGCTTACGTTTGGCTAGGGCCACTATCAAATGCATTTCCAAATCCATCTTAAAGATGAGTGAGGTGCAGGAGTTTGAGTATTGCCCCCAAAGAATTTATTTTTTGCAACCCCCAATGGAATGACATTGCTATCGGCCGAAAGATCAGTGTCATAGATTGCGGCAGCTACTGCTTGGGCTCTCCATATTTTGAGTAATGGGAATACAGGATGGAAGGATGTCTTTTTACCAAAGCCCAAGAATGCTGTTGCCCTATAAATGAGGGTAAGGGAACTATTCGCTATCTGGTTGGCCCATGAGTTTGTACTAGATAGACGAATTCCCAAATAATCAAATTCTATCACTCTTTCAAGATTTACTCCTTCAAGACTAACCCTCTCCTCTAAAGCGCCTGTGTGGATGGATGGCCATGTATTTGATCTTGTTAGCATTAATTTCCAGGCCATGGTTATTGCAGAAAAGGTTAAATTAGCAAGGAGGGTAGCAATGCCTTTGGGCGTTTTCGATACCAACAAAGTGTAATCAACAAATAATAGAGCCAGAATTTTTGTGCCCCCCAACACTGGTGAATCCTTCTCACAGTCCATAAGAAAATCCACGCAGCCATTGATATACAGCAAGAATAGTGTTGGGGCAAGGACACAGCCTTACCTCACCCCTTTGTCTACCTTTATTGGGTATGTAGGTTCCCCATTTACTCCCCATCTGATCTGTGCATAATTATTGGTGTGGAAACAAAATTATATCTAATTAGGAAGGTGGTATCCTCATACTTTTCAAGGAAACCCAAAATTTGTTTCTGGGTACCATGTCAAAGGCTGCCTTCAGTTCGACAAATGTGACATAAAGACCTCATTGATTGATATCTACCATTTTCCACCTTAGTAACTGAAATCTTTAACCCTGATCTAGAGTACATGTCTTCGATCAGAACCCTTCTTGCAACTGAGAACAATTTTTGTTTTCCTCAATCCTCGTCAGTAGGTGGTTCAGTATTTGCCTACAGAATATTCTTTCCTCTATGTCAATTAAACTAATCCAATCATTCAGGAGAATATTATTTCCTGGTCTCATCTTGTTAAATTTGCCACCATAACCGATCAAATGCCAAAAGGCAGCTTGGCTCCTGTCTTTGACGGTATGCATTAGTTCACCCAAAAGATTGTGTCCCAAGAGACTTGAGCCTGCTCTGGGCTTTCTTATATTTGTTCCTAGCTGTCTTAACATCACTTACGATGTTGCTTTTAATGGCTTTGATTAGGTTAGAGTTAGCTGTTCTACAGGCTCTATTGTACCAAGTAGGCTGGTTATCACATATTAAAATCTGCCTAGGGGCAGGTTTATTGAAAAAAAGAGTTTTAAAGACCTTAAGACACTTATTGTGTAACTTCATATAGGACTGGGGGGGAATGATTGGGGTCAGCCATTTCTAACATAATTACACTCAGATGCTGATAGAGTTGAGCATGGGTCGCCTCATTAGAAGCTATTGCTGCCCATTTGACGTTCCTCCTGTTGGTGGTAACAGTAAGCCAGCCTGGGGGGTCAGACTTGCCAGTAATAGTGGAAGATGGTGACTTTCGAATCGTTCTAATACTTCCTTGTCAATGAGATTGAGCCAGGAGTATAAATCCAATAGAACTTAATCTATATTACTTGATCAATTTCCCCTTTTGAAAGTAGGTTTTAATGATAGATTTGAAGGTCTTCAACCATTACAACCATTGTGGCAACACAATGAAATGTCTATCAGCTGCAAGGCCACTTTCCACATTGACTTTACACAAGGGCCTTGGATTTGGGGGATGGCTTGAGCTTGAACTTCTTCATACGAAATACTTTGCATATGATCTGACGGCTCAAATTTGACATTAAAGTCTAAACTAATTTCAGTTTTTAGGTACTAGTTAAATAAAGATTGTGCTTGAGGGCTTGAACTGATGCACCCAGGCAGTACCTCCTTCTACAAGATGATCCATAATGAAATTCAAATAACATATCCTTATGTTCAAAATTAAAGCCCACTTCTAGTGATGCAGAAATGCCGGCAAAACGACATTCTATAAATACATGAAACAAGTTCTTAATATTTATGTCATTTATTAATTATTTATACAGTTTTGTATGCTATACACTACACATCTTAATTGCTTCTAGGTGCTAGAAAGGGGTGGAGAGGCACAGCAGAGAGGCAGGGTTCACAGATTAGGATAGGTAGGTTTTCGACTGATTTCAGAATACCAGGAGGTCAATTGAGTTTCATAGGTGTTGTGGAGGGCTGTTCCAAAGGCAAGGTCTAGCCACTGAGATGCATAACATGTCTCCTCCAATTTTGCAGTTAATTTAAAGTCAGTGAAAAGGTTAAGGTTGTTGCAATGGAGGTGCGTGGAAAGGATGCATTTTATTACTGTGTAATGTAGATAGCTGTTGCCTGAGCCATCAATGCATTTGAAGGTAGGGGTTTTGAAACTGATCATCTATTTCACTGACAGCAAGTAGAGATTTCTCAGGTGATGTGTGAGGTTTTCTCAGTCCATTAGAAGAGGTGTTCAGCAGCGGTTTGAGCTTTCTGAACTCTGCTGACTGGAGAGGAGGATATGCAGAAGCATAGGGAGTTGCAGTAGTCTAAGCAAGAGTTGACCAGAGCTCTGACTACAGGGAATGGTGTGTTGTGGGAATGAAAGGTAACGTTTTGGTGAATTGTGCTTCACAATGATAGGAACAGCCGACATTGAAGGATCAAAAGCGACACAGTGTGAATGCTTGGCCGCCACAAGCCAGCTATCCCTGTGGTAACTTTTCTGACACCTCCTGCTTGAAACCCAAAAATTCAGAAGGGACGTGAGGCCCTGCTTTAACAGTCTGTATTTACCTTTCTCGCTATGGTCACAGAAAATGAGCAGTTATTATTCATCACTTGGATAATCTTACAGTCAAGTGAAAGGCAGGTGGGTTCTTTATCCCTTCATCTTTTCACCATGGCTAATGAGTAAAACATAATTTAGATATACATTATGAAAGCTACATTTAAGACATAATACATTGAATATTCTGTTAATGATGCTTGTTTAGTTTTTGAGCAGTTTAGGTGGTGGCAAGATGATTTTACTATTATAACTCAAGAGTTGAGGCTGTGATAAATCTACCAACCTTAGTTTTAATTTGAGGTCTGTCGCGGAAAATGAAAAATTTTTGTGTAGAGATTTTTTGTATAAGATTTTCTTTTAGGATCATTGAAAGACAGTTATCACTTATTTTGTTCTGAGTTGAAGAGTGTTCCCTTAGACTCAAAACCAAAGCTGTCATGGCTCCCTTATCAACAAAAATAATATGTCCCCTTCAAGACGTCAAGCATATCTATAAAGGAAGTCACCTCTTGCACTCCATTTCCCATTCTCCTTCAGAAACAGCTTTGCTTGTTTGAGCAAGATAGTTGCTGGGCTGCCGTAAAGTAATTATTTCAGCAAACCTTAAACAACCTGTCTAATTTTGACCCTAAAGAATACCTGTCATAATACAAAGAACTTGGGGGCATATTAACAAGGGGGCGATATGAAATTATCGCCGCTTTTGCGTCCGTTTTGGGCGAAAAGCGGCGATAATTTCATCGCCTTATCAGCAAAGACACGCTATCGCGTGTTTTGCTGACTTAGCGCCCGTTCCCAGCACGCCTAACTTTGCATCGCTAATAAGATGCAAAGTAGGCGTGGCTGTGAAACCAAACAGGGATAATATCGCGAAGGCAGCTTCGCGATATTATCAAGGAGGGTTAGCGATCTTTTAAATCGCGTTAAGTATGCCTTAACGCAGGAATTTAACGTCTGTTAAATTCCTGACTAAGGCATACTTAACATGGAGGGTGGATTCTGTGGCTAAGACCACAGGCCCTATCATCTAGGATATCGCCGTTTTCCACCATGGAAAACGGCGATATCCACGCTATCTCTGGAATTTTATCGCCTCGGCGATGCGCGTTGTTGATAACGCGCTAACCGGGCGATAAATTACAGAGATAGCCGGCGATAAATATGCAAGCGCTAAGCGCGCTTTGCGATATTTATCGCCGGGCCTTGTTAATATGCCCCACAGAGTATTAGTTGAGGGGGCTGATTACCAACTCAAAATAGTAATCACAATCTTTTCCAGCGTGAACCATAAAGTCCCTAAATAAACCTGTGCTTAACCGCTAGTACCTTGGTGCAAACCAGTCAGAATTAACTAGAGGCAATGTGTAAAGTATTTATGCAGTACTCAAAGAGTAATAAAGTGAAAATAAAATGCAAGAAAAAACACAAACCAATTTAGAAAAATAGAGTGAATTGTAATTAAAAAATGACACTGAATTGCCAAAATCAAATAGGTAGAACTAGAGATATGAGTTTTTAAAGTCTGAATAAAAAATAGCACCAAAAGGCACAAAGCGCCAACCATGGTTATTTGTTCGTGCTAGCCCAGGTCTAACTCGAAAGATAAGGCCGACTTCGATGGATCGCCTGTTGGGTACAGGGTACCAGGTTCATCCCGTTGAAAAGTTTAGGGGCATATTAGCAAGAAGAGGCGATAATCATCGCTAACCCTGCTTAGCGTGATTTTTTTGATCGCCGGCTATTGCTGAATATATCGCCACGCTAACGCTGTATTAGCAACGATTAGCGCTATGGCGATGAATATTCCAGCGATAGCGGAGGAAATGAGCCAACATCGCTGAAAAACCAGCGATGTTGCATGGAAGAAGGGAGAACACCTTGCTGATACGACCCTGTGGTCGTATCAGCATAATCCACCCCCATGTTAGGTATGGCTAACACCTGCTAATTGCAGGTGTTAAATAAATGGCGATGACCCCGGTTAGCGCGACTTTTCACGTCGCTAACTGGGGCCATGGCCACCTTGCTAATAGGCGATAGGCCTGTTAAGCGAGTGTTTCCCAGGTTTGTTCGTCGGAACGCCCACTTTGCATGTCATTAGCGATAAATATCGCTGACATGCAAAGCGGTAAAAACGGGCGCTAATGCTCCGCAAACTGTCGCTAACTGCTGTTAGAGACAGTTTGCTGATAGGGCGATATAAATATCGCTGCTTTAGCGGCAGTATGCTGCCGCTAAAGCGGAGATAATTTAGCGAGCTCTTGCTAATATGCCCCTGGGTTTCTTACTTAGAAACGTTTACGGAGAAAAATGGAGGTCGCCGAGTCGTTGGTGGGGAAAGCTGCACACTGGATCTGAAGGGCTGCTCAACGATAGCGGGGTCCCGGTGTGTTCCTCAACGAAGTCTGGAAAGCTCTGAGCATCAAAGTCCGGAGTTCGTGCTCAGGAAGGCTTCAACATCGATCAGCTTCAGCTTGGGTCAGTCTCGGGAAAGCCCTCTATGTTTAGACTTAGAAACCTTTCTGGAAGTGATATCTCCTTCAGTGGGGCAAACCAGCAAGTTGAGGCTGGCCTTCAATTCAATGACGGCGGCCCCAACGGCGGCAGTCTCCTAGGGGCATATTATCAACGGCCAGCGATAATTATCGCTGGCCGTACATAGCGATAGAAATATTATCGCTGGCTATCGCTGAATATTATCGCCATGATAACGCTATATTTACAACGCATAGCGCTATGGCGATAATATTTCAGCGATAAGCGGTAGTTTTCAATGGAACATCACTGGTTTTCCAGCGATGTTCCATTGAAAATAGCGATAACATTGCTGATACGACCCTGTGGTCGTATCAGCATAATCCATCTCCCATTAAAGTATGCCTTAGTCAGAATTTAATAGAGCGTTAAATTCCTGAGTTAAGGCTGAGGTAGCGCGATTTTTTTATCGCTGCACTCTCCTTGTTAATATCGCTGGCTGCCTTCACGATATTAACATGTGTTAGTTTTCACAGCCACGCCTTCTTTGCATCTCATTAGCGATGCGAGGCGAGGCTGTGAAAAACGGGCTCTACATCAAGGAAACACGCGCCAGCGTGACCTTGATGATATTGCGATATAATTATCGCCGCTTTTTGCCCAAAAACGGATCGCTAAAGCGGCGATAATTATATCGCCAGCCCTGCTAATATGCCCCCATAAGTTCTCCAGGAAGAAAGTTGGCAAAAGTTTCTAAGTCCCACCATTTCTTGTAGTTTATGGACAGGAGAAGTACACTCAAACACTAGCCATAGGTCTAGGACTTGTGGCCACCACTTGGGGGTTAGGAATAACTGCAACAGAGGCAAGCAGCAGGGTCCAGGGCAAGTACAGTTGGAACTGGTCAGCTGGGCAGTTGCAGGGAGAGAAGCCTCTGAAAGCTGGTTGTGTCCCCGTAGGTCAAACAGGAGGACAGCCAGCCGGCCCTTGGAGACACTTCTTGAGTTCTGGGTTCAAGGCAAGCTGGCCCAGTCTTCTTTCAGGTTTCAGACAACAGGACAGACCTTCTCCTGATCTTCACAGGTCCAGGAATGTTCTGAGGAGAGGTCTATGAGGTCCACATTTAAGCCCAGTGCCAGCCTGTGCTTGAAGGGCAATCCTTTGTCAACCTCCTAAACCAGTTCTGGTCAGTTCCTCCTCCCTTTTGGTTTGAAGCCAGCCTGACTAGAGAGACAAAAGAGAGGAAGGCCTGGGTGTGAGCTTCATCTGCCCTTTGAAGTTCAAGAAGGGGCTGGGCACAGCTCCAACCATCCTGTCAAGGAAGCACGCCCCATGCACCCAGAGCTCTTTTTCCACTTTCTGAAAGCAATGCACATCTCACCACAGGGGATCCATCAGGAGACAAGTGACAGCTGGAAACTGGCTGGAAAGCCATTTGGTTTTAGGCTGGAAAATAGGATCTTTCTAAAAGTGTCATTTATCGAAATGGTAATCTAAAATCTGAATTGATTATTAAGTTGGATTTTACATTTTTCTAGCTATTTCCAAACTGAATTTAGTGCTTAATAAATGTATTTGTGTAAATCAGTGGTGACCTATGGGTGAGTTAGTCCGGCCACACTGAAAAATTAGTTTGGAGGGTTTTCACTGCCAGCACATGTAAAACATTAAATATACATGGCTTACTTTTTAAATATCATGCACTCTGAGTTATGGGTGTTTAAAACCTACTTTAGTGGTAATTTATAAGTATTAAAAGGAGCTATTTTCCCAGGTCGAAATGGCAGGTTTAAAGCTACTAAGCCAGGCTGCATTAGCAAGACATGTTTTGCAGTGCAACTGTAGCGGGTAGCACAATGAGTGCTGCAACTGATGGGTAGCATTGACTTTACAGGCCCTGGGTACACGTAGAACAATATGCCAGGGATGTACAAGTAAACTAAATGTGGCAATCAGGCGTATATCAATTTTAATATACTTAAAATGGATAGCACATACACTTTACTGCTTGTTAATGGGGGTCAAGTGCACAGAGTTCTACAGTCAACAAAAATAGGGTTCAGTAAAAAGGCAAAAGAATCCTGGGTTACCCTGCAGGAAGGGTGACACCAACCTTAAGACGTTCTACACTGACTAATCCCCAAAGACCACTATCCCTGCAAACCTCACTAGCCATCCACATCTGTCAGGATAAACCTCTATCATGTCCAACACACTAGAGCATCTTTTGTTAAGGCAGTAATCACCTTAAAGCCTAGCCAAAAAAGGGGCTATAAGTATTAAAAATGTTATATGTAGTTTAAAGATAAAATCCTTATAATCAAAATTGGGAGCTGTTTTACAGTCCTTCATTAGTTCTATGCACTTCCAGCAGATTCCTTCAAAACAATGTTAAGTCCCAGCATGATACACCAGTAAATGAATCATTGCCACTCTGGTTTATGACCCTACCACATGACTTAATTAACATGCTATAATGTAAAGGAAAGGCTTCATGCTAGGCCACACATGCATCCATGAAAAATTGTATCCTTTTTTTGCTTTTATCCAAGAATTGGGTGGAATGTTGATAGATAGGTTTTCTTTCATCCTTGCCAATGGCACCCATATCACCACACACACCATGTAAAACTACAGTCTCCCTATCTTACATCACCCGACTGGTAATTACTTGGGCCCCATCCCAATCCATCGTTATTCTGCACACCGTGTCTCTTCAGTTTGGGCACAGCCATATGCAAATCAGTCTTGAAATGAAATACCAGCATTTGTAAAGCGCACAGCTACCTCCGGAGAGGGGTCCTGGCGCTGGGGGCCCTCGGGAAGATTAAGCGAACTATTGCCCAGAGTCAAATGGTGCTGGGCTAACCTGCCGCTGGCACCAGGGATCGAACTGTGAACCCCGTGGTCTGGAGTCAGGCACCCTGGCCGCTGCGCCACACCTCTTCCACGTCTTGACCCTACTCTAGTGGGAACATTCCAACCCAAACTGCCAGGCCAGGTTCTCCCTGAAACGGAACACAAGCAACCTAGGACAGTTTTTGCTCTAGTAAGAGGTATAGCTAAGTTCTAGTGTCACAGTGTGCACGGGATCCATGTCTGGGCATACTCATCCTCACTATGAGCTTTCATACTCATCCTCACTTTGAGCTTTGCCCCTGGAAGAGCCTTTTTGCTGGTATTACTTCCTGCACAATAATCTCTGTAATTTTAAATACATTATTTTAAGAGTTGTTTTATCATATGATGATCAAGATAATGATTCAGTACCATTCAAAAAGGTCAGAGACTATTAAAGAAGGGAGCAAAGTATCACCATCAGTGAGGAAAGGTGCTACAGTGGCATAAAACGAAACCAGAACCTATTAAATCAATCTTAGATGTTCCAATAATTATCTCAGACTCTGTGAACATGTAGTTCCTGTTGTCCACACCTCCAATATGATTTATTTCTCTGTAATTAAACACTTTTCCCCTCACAAGATACGTTCAAGAGCCTTGGTGTGTCAGAAAGAAGGTCATAAGTATAGAGTACATTATTCTCTCCATAGGGCTCTTGATTTTTTAAACATAAGCCCTATAGTCTGATCCCCAATAAGGACATTGTCCAAAGCAATGCCAGTCCAAATATTTTCCTACTTTAATCCCTTCTTCAAAATGTATTTGCTTCCAAGTTATATAATTATGATTTTGGAAGTTCTTCAGGGTGATTAAAATAGTATCTTTGTTACATCAAATGGAGTTTTATGTACTTATTCTACCTATAACACAGGGGATCAAGTTGGATATTTCTATAGAGTTTAAAGGATATTTACTGGTAGATTACCAGACCTCATAGCCCTGCATGCTTCCAAAACCACATAAATCATGATGTTAAAGAAAGTATGGCTCTCTGCTTGCAACTGGGCTTTAACAAGTTGAAAGACAGTAATGTAATAACCAACATCATTTGTGCCAACTGCACATTTAACAACACAGGGAGCTATGGAATCTAGACTAGGACCAGAGAGATCCGAAGAATTAATATCAGTCCCAAAAGCTCAATCACTTCATAACCAGACAAAAACTATCCATGACTAGGTACCAAATACTACATTGCATTGATACTGCTCAATATAGAGCTTCAAACCATTGAGGAGGTGCCAAAGTTCATTTGCAGATGTGTAGCACTATTCTGTGTTTACATTTAAGAATGTAGGTTGATAGTATGACCAGTGTGGGAAGGTTTTTAATGGGCTTTGTGATGACCACAGTTGGGCTTTTATTATGATTTTATTGCTGCCCCATGGCTTGTACTGCAGAGAAGGAGTGAGAGTTAGGTGCTAGTGTATAGATGGATAAAAATGCAATGTGCTGCAAGCACATACTATGCATGGACTGAAGTAAAGGAAAGTAAGATATAACTGTCCATGTGGCTGCGCCTACCATCCTTGTGTTGATTTGTACCATTTCCAGGTGAGAATGATCCTTTGGGCCATATGCATGAACACATTTTCCCAGGGACACAGAATGGGCAAAACCCTTTGATGCATCTGGCCCTTAGTTCTGTTTAACGCATTTTCTCCTAGTGAAACGTGTGCTGTGTGTGACCTTTCATGATAAGATTGAATAGAGACAACTCCTCTCTTGTTTACTGAATCCCAAAAGTCTTGTCTTTGCTGAAAGAGGGTTCCAAAATCTTCCTGCAAGTACATAGAAAGAGATTCCAGCAACATGTTTCTTCATTTATGGTGCGACGATCAGCCGTGAGGCCTGTCTATCTTGGAGGGTTGCATTCTGCTGGTATTTTTGCTGCTCCTTTAGGATAAAGGAATGGCCCTTACTGCAGACGGCCCTGTGGGCAATACAAAGTGCATTGAAGTGTAGTTGTCTGGCTATTGGTAGCTAGTTAATAGCTTACAGGCAGGTGTTATGTGGTTTTGGTGATTATGAGATAGTAATAGTCTTTTTAACTTCTTTATTGAATTTTTATAGACAGAACATTACAAAATTAATAGGGCAGTCTTGCCAGCATCGTGTTTGATCACATTCCTCATTAGCCTTGGAGCAATTTAAATGGGAGCGATTGCAGCAAGAGAAATGGAAGAGAAAGGGTCAGAAAAATTGTGATGCAAAGAAGAGAAAAAAGATTAGTTAAAATGTGTAACCATCAAGCAGCAAGTCCTTTGTTGGGAATAACGCATTGCTAGATCCGGGAAATATTCGTTGTTCCTATTATTAGTGGTGCAATGCATCAACTGGCTTAGAAATGCCAGATCCAAGGAGGATGCTGTGAGGGCCCGCAGGGCTGCATTTAGCAAACAGGACTTAAGTCTGCCTGTGGTTCTTGTTTGTAGGTAGGGAAAGGAACGCAGGTAGTTTTGGGTGAACCTGCATGACTCTGTTGAGCTTAGGAGGTCATTAAGCAGCAAAGAGCGTGGTGTGTGGGGGCTCCAGGGTAAGGGAGGTTGTGATACATTCGCAGTCATTGACTGGAAGGCAAACAATAACTCATCCTAGATCTGGGAAATGGGATACTTCCTTGCCCCTGAGAGCAATATTCTCCACCTTAGCCCAAATCATAAGTGACCCATGCCATGTCTCCACCGAGGGAGGATGAGGGTCCCTCCATCAACACGTTACAAAGTGCTTTGCCAGAAAAAATGAATGTAAAGGAAATGTGAACTTGTCTTGTCCCTGGTCAGGCATGCGTAGAATCCCAGCGTGCTAGGCCCAACTGTGCCGTGATGGCTGACCAGTAATATGACAGGGACAGGCAGGCCCAAACATGTGTAAGAGGTCAGCACCAGGTGCCTGGCAGTGTAGACACTGAGCTCCGCCATCTGGGAAAAAATTGTTAATCTTGGCTGAGCAAAGGTATGCCCTGTGGAGATCAAAGTATTGGATTATCTGAATCTTGCATTCCTAGACACTTTTGCCAGGTAAGCCAGTACTCACTCTCAGTCTTTGTCTGCAATTAGTATGGCTCTTACAGGTCCAGAAAGCAGTAAGGGGGATGTGGGAATGTTTGTCTGCATCCTTGCTGAGCTAGCTGATACATTAAGGCCAGTATCTGTTACGCTGAGGTACTGCACCACTGCGTGCATGGCAGATTCTGCTGTAATGATGTTCCAGCCTGTGTCACAGCCTGATATGTTAGGGATTGCCCACTGTGGACTGCACATTGCTCCTCCAGATCATCAAATGTCCTTAGGACACCATTGCAGAAAAGGTCACTGATAATAGTTATGCTTGCTGAATGCAATTGGCGCAGTTCAGAGAATGTAAAGGAATGTCTGGTACACAGGAGACCAAGCAATGGGACAGAAGACCCATAGAGAGTGGTGCAAGCTGTGATGCCCAGGCTTCTGTGAAAGCAGCAGTGTACCACCCAAATTAGTGTGGGAGAGGATGGAGGGGCTTAGGACTGTGAGGGGTGGACTTACTCCAGGAGGGGCGACCAGAGGCAGTGTCAGTGTCCTCTAGTTAATGATCAGCCAACCAGTGACTCACCCACTGCAGCTGTGCTGCCAGATAATAATGTTTGAACCTTGGGGTTCTAAGCCCTCCTTTGTCTGTGGGCAGCTTCAACTTCGTAAATGCAACTTAGCTGTGGCTACTCCGCAAAATGAGTTCACTCAGTAGGACGGCAAGTGAACAAAGCAATTTTGCATCCAACAAAAGTGGGAGATGAGCACAATAATAAAGAAGATGCAACAGTATGACCATTTTGGCCAGAGCTATTTGAGTTGCTACCAAGAGCGGGAGCACCTGTCAAATTCCACTTGACTCTAGATAAATGATAGTGCTCTGTTTTTTTGGCATCATGTAGGTTGGCAGAGTCATGGTAAAGTTGAATTCTCAGGTACTTGAATGTCCGGGTTTGCCAGGTGAGTGCCCCACCCCTGATATCTCATCTAACCTCTGGAGCACCAGAATGAAGGAGAAACAAGCATAATTTTCCTCAGTTGATCCGAAGGCCAAACGCCAAGGTGAAGACGCTGAGACCCGATGCAATTTCAGCAGAATCACCAGTTGCATCTTTGAAGTATAGCAACATGTCCATGTAAAGTGATATGGAATACGTCCAGTCCCCAATGGGGATTCCCCACCTAGCCCCCTCCTGCAGCCTAACAGTCACCGGCTTAGAGCAAAAATGTGAATAGCTATGGCGTTTGAGACAAGGCTCCAAGTGTGAACCCTCACCACTGGAGCAATGTAGAAGAGTTTGATCATATTAATCATCATATATCTGCCAAATCCCGAGCAGCCAAGCAGCCAGAAAAGGTACATCCAGTTCAAAGAATCTAACACCTTCTCCAAGACCAGAACCATTCAATGATATAGTAATTGTCTTGATGCTGTGTTTGGAATTCTTTGCAGCTTTCAGAGTACTAAAAATGGGGACCCAGATACAGTCTACTTGCATAGTCAAACAGGAATACTATGAAGAAAAACTAAAAAAGAGATGCTTTATCAGAAAGTTTGCATTGGGTTGAAGGAGGGTTTCAGTTCTCTTGAACGAGTGTCTACAACTGCAACTCAGTCTATGAAAAATTGCAATAACATTGCCTCTTTTGCTCCTCAAAAGTTGCCAAGATTTATGATACTTTTCCAATTGCAGCCCAAAAAGCAGGCTTTCCATCAGCCTTGGACCACCCCTGTAGTATGGTTGGTCTTGACATCCCTTCTCTTGATGAACTCTATTCTCTTTTCCGGACAATTAAATCAGGGTCTCCTCTTGATCCTGCCCTGCCTAAAATCCTTCGCTTTGTTCTCTACAGCCATCATCCTCCATCCCATGAAACTGATCACCATGTCTATTAACTTAAGCTCAGTTCTCAAGAAATGGAAACATGCCATGGTGCTCCCTATCTGTAAAAACCTCTCACTGGATCCCTCTATCTTACAGAATCTCAAGGCTATATCTCTTCTGCCTTTTTGTGTGAACATTCTAGAGAAACGTGAATAATTTGCTGACTACTTTAATTGAATCTAAAGAAGGGCTTCACTCCTTTCAATCCGGCTTTAGGGCCAAACACTCTACTGAGTCGGCTCTACTCCTTTCTGGGGAAATCCTCAGGCAAAATGCTGACAAAGATCAGACTCTCTGCCCTCATGCTACTGGACCTAAGTGCAGCCTTCGACATCGTATCCCATGGCCTCTTAATTCAAGGCTACAGGAGTGCGGGATTGGTGGGATTGCGCTCAAATAGTTTAAGTCTTTTCTCCAGGATCAAACTGTGGGATGCACGCATCTTCTCCACTTTAGATCGCCGTGCTGCATATCATCAGGTCAAAATTGATGATAAGTCCATGGACTTCACTGCCTTCATAACCCCTTTTGGAACATACAAGTTCACACGTCTTCCTTTTGGCTTGATCTCTGCTGCCTCTGTTTTTCAGAGAGTCATGGAAGACGTGTTGAGTGGTGTGGAGGGAGTCAAGATATACCAGGATGATGTTTTGATCCAAGGCTCGTCTCAGAGTGAACATGATGCAAGACTGAGGAGTGTGCTTGAACGATTCAGTGCGAGAGGTCTAACTCTGCGTGAAAATAAATGCAAGTTTAATCTTTCTGAAATTGATTACTTGGGTCATCACTTGACCAGTGATGGAGTTAGGCCCAGAGATCATCTGGTGAAGACCATTGAGGAACTTCCCGTCCCGCAGTCCAGAGATAAACTAGTAACCAATAGTCTCAATGAGTTTGAAATCTGTCTTAAGAAACTCGATAAGCACTATCTCCCAAAGGTTAGCACCCTCCTGGAACGCTACCATTTTGGAAAGCGAGTACAAAAATCTGATGAGTCTGTTGAAGCATACATTACCGCTCTGCGTAAATTAGGTGCCACCTGTAAATTCGATAGTTCTCTTGAAGAACGAATACGTGACCAGTTTATGCTGGGTTGCACTGTTGAGAAAATTAAAGACGAGCTTTTGCAAAAGGATGACCCAAAACTTGATGAGGTTGTTGTAATAGCAAAGAGAATAGAACACTCCCTTGCTTGCGTAGAGGTTATTAAAAAAGATAATGGCGTTTTGAAGAAAAGGTTCACACTGTTACAAAAAACCATCAAAGCCGGTTTGGAAACAACGTGAACCTACCCATTGTTCTAACTCCCAATTTAAACGTAACACAAGAATAAAATGCTATTGTTGTGACATGTTAGGTCATCTTGCCAATGACAAGTCATGTCCTGCTCTCACTTCTCAGTGTCTTAACTATGGAAAAGTTGGGCATCTATCCAAAGTTTGTAGAGCTAAAAAGAATAAGTCAAGCAGGCGTGTCAAGGAGGTTTTGGTTGAGAGTGGAAGTGACTCTGATGACAATGAACTACACTGTGGGGAGGTTATCACACCAATTGGTAAAAATAAGAGTAAGGGCCCTGTTGATGTGGTCCTAGTGAATGATTGCAACATTAAGATGCTCTTTGACTCTGGGGCAAAGATCTCTCTCATTCCTCAGGAGTTCTTTGACTTGAAACTGCGTGGGAAAGTGAAAATTTACAAGCCAGATATAAAACCGTTAGCCTATGGTGGTCAACCCATAAAATTATTTGGCTACTTCATGGGCAATATTGAATACAAAGGTAGGCTAACTGCAGGGAAGATATATGTTTCATGCAGAGGTGACAGCATAATCAGCTGGTTTCACCAGGCTGACCTAGGTGTGTCTTTAGTTCCTGGTGGTGATCCCTGCATTATTCTCAGAGACATCTCCTCACAATCTGTTCCTCAAAACTTGTCTCAAGTGAGAGCAATGCAAGTGTTATTTCTAGTGTGAGTGATTCGAGCTGTGTTCTACGTTCTGAATTCAAAGAAGTCTTCTGTGAGAGGTTGGGTTGTCTATCGGGTTACACGCACGAAATTATACTAAAGCCTGATTCTCAACCCGTCACATGTAAAGTATGCAGTGTACCTTTAGCTATGAGGGAGTCTATGCTCTCCGAGCTTGAGAAGTTAAAGAAAGAAGGTATCATTGTTGAAACAGAGGCTAGTGAGTGGTTGGCTCCAGTGGTTCTAGCACGCAAAGCCTCTGGCGAGGTACGCTTATGTGTGGATCTTCGCGCTCTCAACCATGCGGTGGTTGCTGACAGGTACCCTCTCCTAAATATCACTGAAATGTTAGCCCAGTTGAGGGATGCACGCATCTTCTCCACTTTAGATCTCCGTGCTGCATATCATCAGGTCAAAATTGATGATAAGTCCATGGACTTGACTGCCTTCATAACCCCTTTTGGAACATACAAGCTCACACGTCTTCCTTTTGGCTTGATCTCTGCTGCCTCTGTTTTTCAGAGAGTCATGGAAGACGTGTTGAGTGGTGTGGAGGGAGTCAAGATATACCAGGATGATGTTTTGATCCATGGCTCGCCTCAGAGTGAACATGATGCAAGACTGAGGAGTGTGCTTGAACGATTCAGTGGGAGAGGTCTAACTCTGCGTGAAAATAAATGCAAGTTTAATCTTTCTGAAATTGATTACTTGGGTAACTTGGATTACTTGACCAGTGATGGAGTTAGGCCCAGAGATCGTCTGGTGAAGACCATTGAGGAACTTCCCGTCCCGCAGTCCAGAGATGAACTAGTAACCTTCCTGGGAATGGCTGAGTACTACAATAAATTTGTTCCACGGTTTGCCTGCCGTACCTTTGTTCTCAGGTCCCTTTTAAAGAAAGGTGTGAAATTCTCCTGGTCTACTCAGTGCCAGTTGGAATTCGAGGGAGTCAAGACAGCTCTTTGTTCCGCTCCCTCTCTGCAGAGCTTTGACACTTCTTCCAGCTCCATTCTTGTCACTGATGCCAGTTCAAGAGGCTTAGGTGCCGTTCTTAAACAGACTAGGGATGGCAGGGAGGAAACCATCCTGTTTCTCTCAAGAGCTCGTTGGGCCAGAACTTCAATATTCTGGTAATTGAAAAGGAGGCGTTGTGCATTTTCTGGGCAATCAAGAAGCTCAAGAAAAGTTCTCTCGGGTACTTCTTTTGTTGTTCATTCAGATCATAAGCCTCTAAAGGATCTATTCTGTAAAAAGTCATTAGACGCTGTCTCCTCCCGGATATGTAAGTGGGTCATAGCACTTCAGGCCTTTGATTTTATTGTAAAATACATCCCCGGGGTGGATAACAAAGTGGCAGACTGTCTTTCTCGCTTGGTTCCCAAACAAGCTGACGAAAACTCTCTTGACCCTGAAGATACCTGGGAAATTGATGACTTCAAAGTATGTGACGTGGTCGAAGGAGTTGTTTCTGAGTCAGAGTGGAGAGACTCTATGAAAAGTGACCTTGACTTGCTTGATGTGTGCAGATTGGTGTCAGGAGGGTGGACGGGTATCAAGAGATTGACTGAAGGTGTCCGGAAATTCTGGAATGTACGGAATGAACTTTCGTTGAGTGATGATTTACTTTGGAGGGGTACGCGTCTTGTCCCCCCAACATCCATCAGACAGAAAATAGTCCGTTTGGCTCATCTGGGCCACCAAGGCATCTCCAAAATTAAGGAGAGGGTTCGTCTACACTTCTGGTGGCCCGGCATTGATATTCTTGTAGAGCGAATGGTGTGCAACGCCTGTGATAAAATTTGCAAAACTAGGGTTCAACCAATGATTATACGAGAGGCTCCCACACGTTGTTGGCAGCATGTGGCCTTAGATCTGTTGGGCCGTGTCTTATCCAAGACGGGTCAATCTTATGTTCTCGTCTTAATTGACATGTACTCCAGATGGCCGGAGGTCAAAGTCACACAGAGCATAGAAACTAAAGATGTCATAAAGTTCTTAGAGGACATTTTCTGCAGGGAAGGTCTTCCTGAATCTCTCTTGACTGACAATGGTGTACAGCTTGTATCAAGAGAGATGGATGAGTTCTTGGCCAAGAAAGGAATTGAACACAAGCGTTGTTCTCTCTATCATCCAGAAAGTAACGGAATGGTAGAGAGATTCAACTGTGTTCTGAAAGAATCAATTCAACTGGCCAAAGAACAAAACCATGACTGTAGGGCTGTAATTGTTGAGCGAGTTATGGTATACCGCTTAACTCCACATTCTACCATTGAGAAAGTCCCTTTTGAGTTGTTTAGGGGCGCACTCTAATACTTACATGTTTCAAACTTGGATGAGAGGGAAAGGTGCTGATATTGACACTTGTGAAGATGCTCAATGGCGCGCTCCTCAGGATCTCAAGTCAGCTAAGAGAAAGGCAAACTTTGATACCAGACTTGCAGTTTCTCGCACCTTGGTTAGCGTGGGTGACCGTGTGAGGGTATGCATTCACCAGAAGTGTGGTAGTGCAAAATTCTCCCCTCCTCGTACTGTGATTAAACTATTTCTTAATGCTGTTAAACTTGATGATGGGAGTATTTGGAATTTGAGTAGAATTGCTCCTGTACGTTCCTGTGTTCTTGATGGCAGAGATGATAAACTTGTTTCTTCTAGGGTTGTTTCTCCTCTGCGTAGGAGCACTCGCACTTGTAAAACTCCACAGAAACTACTTAACTATGTTTTGAACTGAATGTACTTTTTATTCTCTCAATGTTATATTTTGTATTGGGGGAAGGTGTGTGGTAATTACCTTTGCACTACTCTGTGCTAGCCAGCTGCTCTCACATGGAACACACTATCTTTAGGACTCTAGAATGTAAAGAGTGCTTGGTCTGGTTGCCAAGTGCTGAGAGTCAGTTGCTGCTGGCTGCCCTGTGGCTAGGACGGTGCTGTATCTTGAACCTAAAATAAAGAAGATCTGCTTTGCTGTTATCCTGCCTTTTTGTACTTCTTCACACAAACCTTCCAGGTCACTCAAAAACCCTGCATCTCCGAGGTTTTTACCTTGTCTCAAAGAGTTCCACAAGGCTCCATCTTGAGCTCGACTCTGTTCAATATTTGCATTTGCCCACTAGCTTAAATCATTGACAAACTTAAGGTTCAATTGGTGTTGTATGCTGACCACACCCAACTAATTGTCACCCTCTCCTAATCCGACTACATGTCAGCAAATTAATTCAGATCCTGTCTGGCAGAGGTCACCACTTGGATGGCTGACAGCTGTCTGAAACTGAACGCTAATAAAAATGCACTTCTGATAGTAGGCAGAGCTCCCTCGATCTGGACCTCAGCCTGGTCGTCCGACTCCCTTGGCCAGCCCCCGGAACCTAAACATAGAGTAAAAAATCTGGGAGTTTGGTTTGACTCCAAACTCACCTTCAAGGATCAGATCAGAAGCACCGTGGGCAAGTGCTTTGGTACCTTAAAGGCCCTTAGGAAAAGCTTAGATTTAATCCTGATGAAGTATCGTAAAACCATTGTGCATGCCCTCATTACTTCCCAGCTGGACTATTGCAATATCCTATATCTGGGGGCTACTAAGGGCAGCCTGAACCTGCTTCAGAGAGTACAAAATGCCACAGCTTGGCTAGTACTCAATCTTGCTAGAAGATCTTCCGCCTCGGAAGCTCTTAATCTACTTAACTGGCTCCCAAGGAACAAAAGAATCAAGCTCAAAGCCATGTGCTTCTGTCGTCGCATTCTTCACCAGCAAGGTCCTAAATATCTGTGCTCCATGATCCAACTGTACATCCCCTGTCGTGATCTCAGATCTTCTTCAGCTAAACTAGCCAGAATGCCTAGGGCACTTAAAGCCAGACTTGGGGCTCATTGCTTCTCCTTTCTGGCTTACAAAATTTGGAACTCTCTCCCCAGGATCTGAGAGCGGCATTATTAGAAAAACTCTACCGAAGCAAACTGAAAACCTGGCTCTACCGCTCTTTTGATTACTACCCTGGTGTCAGTCAGTCAGTCCTCAAACTTTATTTGGTCGTATGACCATAAAAGTGCGATGTGCAATTTTACTCACACTCTACAGGTTGGAAGGGATTAAAATAGAGCATAAAATACATAGTGAAATCGTGGAAATAAAATGTACAATTCATTCTAGACATAAAAAGTTGAAAGAGAATAAAATAATAAAATAATATCCTGAGCATCAAGCCCAAAGGTAAGAACTTGATTTGTTGTTCGCTGCTGGACAACCCTCTAACTGATACAGCCAAAGCAACAAAAACCTCTGAGATGCAAAGTCTTCTGACAGGGTCCGCTATGTTGCCAAAAGACATTTGGGATATGACCAACTCAAACCTGAATATGTTCATCATAAAATAGTATACAGCTGATCCTTTGGATTGATATAAACAGATAAAGTGCATAGTTATCAATCTCCTCCTATATGCAATAGCTTCCTCCTTATGCACCACATATGGCCCAAGAACTTTGCGACTGCACAGGCTATCACTTGTCTAGGATCAGATCTAAGTATGCACAAAGCTTCAGCGTAGTCCCGCGTCCTCAGCTGTTTACATAAAGGTGTGAGCCACTGTGCTCTAGGACGAGAATAAGCAGGGCAGGCAAGTAAGATGTGCGCTGGTGTTTCTGATGGAGCAGTGCAAAGAGGGCAGAACCGTGAAGTCGCTGGGGAATTGTGCCATGAACTAGTATACACATTAAGGGGGAGCGTGCTGAACCTGTACTGCATTTATAGTTTCCTGTCCAATAGTGTCTGGATTATGTCTAAGTAGGGTACTAGGAAAGCAACAGATTCAAAACTGGTAAATTCTAAACTTAGCCAGCCCTTGCTAGACTTAGTAGCTGCTATTTGGGCGACCCAACCCCAGTACTGCATTTGTAATTGATCTTTAGTGGGGAATGAGGCTGGATCCCTATTTTCCCAGTGGTCCTCTAGCCCTATATTGGCTAATATATGTTTTATATTCTTTAGTCACCCTAACTTGTTCTTCTTGTCTAGGGAGATAACTTCATCTAGGGCCTTAGCATAAGAGGTTAACTCTGGGGTGGACCAAATCCTCTGCCAAAACAACAGTGGTCATAGCATAGGCTTATCAGCAATTGTTTTCCTGCCCAACTCAAGCCTTCAGGAATGCAGAGGGTACTCTGGGGAAGCTGGACTTTACTCCGCAGAAGGTTATTCTCTGCTCTAGAGAGATTGTCCAACCTTTCGAAGCCCCACAGCTCTGCACCATAAATGCCTGCGCTCACGATTTTGGATTCGTATATCTGTAGAGGCGCCACCACTGGTTTGCTGTAAGAAGATCTATGTTCTTTACTCAATGCCCCAGCTATTTGAGAGAGCTTCAGAGTAGATTTAGCCACTTGGGGCTTCCACTGCATACTTTCAGCTAGAGTAATTCCCAGATATTCAAAGGTGGTGACACTCTCCAGCGGGGTATAACCCAGAGTAGGTCTACCCATATAGGACTTGTGGGGATTGATCATCGGGAATTTCATTTTGGAAGTGTTGATCTCGAGACCACTCATGTTAGAGAAATCTTGAAAATGAATACGCGATTTCTGTAACCCCCTGGGGTTTTTGACACCAGCAAGGTGTTGACCACAAACAGGATCTCCACAATCCTTTCACCCCCAGCATTGGTCCATCGGAAGGGTCCTGCTGCAAATATGCACAGCGTTATTCATAAGAGAGAAGAGTGTGGGAGCCAAAACACACCCTTGGCCGACTCCCTGCTAACGTCTATTGCGTCAGTGAGCTGTCCTTGATCACCATAGCGGACTTTGGCAAAGTTCGCATCATGGAGGTGAATTACTATGGACAGAATCTCCGGCGGTACCCCCATATCTGATAGGCATTGCCACAATTTTTGTCTGGGGACAAGGTCAAACGTGGTCTTAAGATCAATAAAAGCCACCTATAAACTCCCCCGGCCAATGACCACAGTCTTCCAAAAAGTAAAAGGAGACAGATCACCTGTCTAATGTTCCCGTCTTGGCTCCAAAGCCTGCTTGGAATGGAGTTAGAATATTATTCTCGCTGATCCAATTCAGTATCTTAGTCAGGAGCGCTCGGATGACCACTTTTGGATTGAATCAATAAGGCTAATTGGTCTATAGTTGCTGGGAGAGGATCTATAACCTTTTTAAAGAAAGGGATCACCTCTGCACCCTTCCATGACTGGGGTACTGGGGCGCCCCCTGCGATCGCATTAGACAAGATCAAAATGTAGGCCGACCAGTTTTCATTGTCATGTAGGAACAAATCGCCAGGAATACCGTCAGGGCCAGGGGCCTTAGCTTGGGCAATTGAGTTAATGGAGGACTGTATTTCACAGCTAGTGAAGAGCTCCTCGGAATAAATCAGGGAAGATCTGACTGAGATGTTTCCAGATCTGTATCCCTGATGTCTTCCTGTCTGATTCATCTTAATCTTTTTTTCTCTTTCTAGCAGTCTTGACCTTAGCGCGGGGACAAACTGTCCGGTATGACCAGGCGCTTTACAAGACACATTACTATTATTATTAGTGGTTTGGTTTACTTGGTGCGCTAGGACTAGGTTGGAATCAATGATCACTCACAGACTTTTCACTTTCATTGATGTTGCTCGCGCTGCATCACTTACTGTGCCAATTCCACTCATAACAGGATTGAATCTTGTGGAAGAGAAGAATTAAGAGTGTTTCCTGAGTGCCCAATGGTCAATGGCTTGGAAACAAAGTTCTCAAGTTCTGAGATGTCTAAGTTCCTCAGTTTCCCGTTTTAAGATGTTACTAGTATTAGCATAATAGTCGGCTGCTGATGTCTGGTAGGTTGAAGGTCATGATGAGGTGCAGCAGGAACAGAGCTAAGCAATGAAGTGGAGAATGGGTTCATCAAGCCTACAGACAAGCCAAAACAACTGTTGAAAGTAGATGACATTAACAGTGACGTATGAATCTATGACTTTATAAAGTGTATCCAGAAATGTACAAATTTCTGCAGTGCCAGCTACGTTACATATTTATAGAGGTCGAGATTGCCCCTCCTTTATTATATTTTGTTAAACAAAACTACATCTGACTGTTCATGTCACTGTTCTAGACGGCTTTAAAGCATAGAAAACCAACAAGCAATATATTATTTTTGATAAAAGCAACATACAATGTGATGTGATGCACCTATTAAAGCTAGATTTTAGTGCTCAGTTGGAAGGTGATGTTGAGGGCAAAGGAGACCAAAGACCACGATGGCAGTGCAAACTACTTCCCCCAGTTATTCCCTATGCGTCATTATGAATTTCCAGTTAAACCCAAAGTGTCAGTAATAGGAGTTACCAGCCTCATCAGGATTACAGGTAATATGGAAACACCGTATATTCTGAGTTTTTCATTGTGATGCTTCTACTACTGAAAGCAGGCAAAATGTCAATGAAAATCTGCATGCAAATGGGGAAAAATGGAGGACTCATTGCAGAAACATTGATTCCTGCATATTAGTCCCCAATGATATGTAATCATAGGTGCTTTCACCCTGAATGACTGACCAATGTCTATGGTATTGGTAGTTTAGGGAGGGTGTATTCTGGCACAAAAATGCCCATCTAGGTGTGCACTATACATTTAATTGTCTTGAAGTGCCTAGTTTTACTAAGATATAGAGCTTAAAATGACAGCGTGTACCCCGAGCAGCATGGAGCTCTCATTAAATTACAATCCCTGTGTATATGCATGTTTGTGATGCATGCCAAAAGCAAGTGGTATGATGTTTATTGCATAGATATGATGAAGAACCCTCCTGCAACCGATAAATGTTGGCAGGCAAAACCTGCTGAAATTTGACAAGTGAATAGTTCCAGTAAATAATGGGGCATCTGAATTTTGACGTAGAAATAACCATATTCTACATATTATGGCTCTTTTTAAAGGATTCTACTTGCAATTGGTGTCCTTTTTCGCACCCGTTGAATTCCGCCCCCATGATATCAGTTTTTAGCAGGTGTAATAAATACCCCCTACACCGTTGTTGCACTCGAGGCCAGAGTGTTTAAAGTAACAGTGTTTTACAAACAGCTCCTAATCCACAAACACGGATTTTCCTCTAGGCAGCAATGCAGACACTGTTAAACCGTGGCAGGCCTCTCTCTCACATTGTGCACTCTGAGACCCTGATTCCCAGTTTGTCATGATACAGGGGCTTTTTATTGCACCGGATAAATATCAATAATATGTGTCAAAGTGTGAGGCATGCAGTAAGGCTAATATAGCAGTTGATGAGTGTTCTATTGAAACTGCCTACTTACGATTTGTGATGGTCTGCTGCTCGAAGTTCCTGTAAAAGTATCGGTGAAATCTGTCCCAGTCCATTGTACCATCTCTTCCTCTGTTACATTTTCATCCTCTGGTGACCGCAAGATGAGGATTACGAAGGTTACATTAGTATACTGACTTCAACATTGTACACGGGGTTCTACAGAGTGCTATCTACTCTTAAGCAAGAGTTATGAGTGCTCACCCGACAAATGAGTAAGAACTGCAAGTAAAGGAATATATACAGAAAGGAACAGTTTAGGAATGCCACTGCGTTCCATTTTCAAACACACAAAATTCGAAAAGGGAGGGGTATAGGTGAGATTACAGCATGTTCAAAGAGGTCCTGATGTCTTTTAAAAAGGGAGGGATCCATAGAGAACTTTCACCCCATCTCACGTCCTTGCCTCTGATGGCTCAGACTCACCTATTAAATTTCGTTGCTGCTTCATTACTCTAGAGGCAGTGGCTCCTCGTGGAGCCACTTCGAATAAAAGAAATTATTTGCATACCAAAGTAGGTAAAAAAAGAAACAGCACTTCACGTTTAAAAATCTGCTTTTAAAATTATCTCTGGTTTGTTGTTGCTAGCAAACACTTTTCTAACTTATTTATAGTCTTCAACTTGACCTCACAACACTGAAGCTATTGCCAAACCAGATATTCTACTTAGAAACATGCATTCAAGCAGCTCCAGTCACAGGCGTCTTTTGAATTTCACCTCTAAATGTTGAAGAAGTGAAAAGGATAAGGATCAAGCCTATCGTTTTCTACTCAAAAGGAAAGCAATTGTGTTATTAAACAAATGTTTCTTTTAGATTAACAAATGGGGTGAGGTCAGATCAGGAAATCCAGGCGGAAAAAGGGAATGTTTCATCTGTACCTAATGAGTTGCAGAAGTGTAAAGCTTTTGATCAGATTATGCAAAGCATGTCACAGAGTTGACCCTTGCCTTAGATCTACTAAGAGAGAAAAAAACACAATTTCCAAGCAGAGAATTTAGACAAAAGGCCTTACTCATTCTGGATTTGATTTTCACACAGCACTGTGGCGTTTATACAACCTAGCACACACAGTTCAGGAGTCTGTTTTTGATCACTAGAAATACATATGTTTTGCTCTTGGTGCTGATTGGAATATTGTTCCATTTAGAAAATAACAAGTAAACAATAAGACCTTACATTCAGGCTGTATGCTTACAAGTAGGAAAAAAATAACTTATTTTACAAAAATTGAGTAATGTTTATTGTTCTGTCTAATTTTGGAAAGCACATTGCGTGAAAGTAATGCTTTATTTTATCATACGAAATTCAAACGCCATGAAACTGAACTGTTTGGAAAATGTCTGTCCTTCTTGCAGAAGTTAACATTCAATGGGACCCCATTCACAAAGGTAAATATAAATGTGCATATTTACTAACGTGTAGTATCTACTCCTACAATTAGGTGTAATTTTCCAGTCATATGCTATTCACCATTTCGGAGTGGAGGGTTATACCTAGGTCAGTGACGGCTGGTAGGGAACAGTGGCGGGAGGGCAGGAGGATGGTGAGAGTAAAAAAGGAGAAAAGAAAAAGAAACTTACCTGCTGGTCGCGCCGGTCGCCAGCCGCTGCCTCTCCTCAACACAAGAACCAGGAAGCATGCACCCAGACTCCTGCCAATCACAACACTGCAATGCAGCGTTGTGATTGGTCTGAGCGTCCGAACCTTGGTCTGAGCACCGTGGTTCGGCACTCAGACGGGGAGTGGGAGCCTGGGCATGTTCTCCATCCAGGCTGTAATGCAGGCCTGGGTGGAGAACATGCAAAGCACGCAGTCCCTGCAAGTAACAGTGGTGGGCGGTGGGGCCAGGTAAGGAGGGATTTCGAGGGACGATGCAGAGGGAAAATTATTTATTTAATTTTCCCTCAGCATCATCTCTTGAAATCCCCTACCTGCCCCACAGCCCCACCACTGTTACCTGCACGGACCGCTGGCTGATGCAAAGTGCACGTGATGGTTTGGCGGCCCATAGGGCCGGCCAAACCGCTCATCTTGCACTTATGGTGCAGCCACCACTCCTCCTCCCTGTGACGCGAGGAGCCCATCCCAGCCTGGAAGCTTCAACTGCAAGCTCAATACAAAAATAAAATGATAATAAGGGAGCGTTATTATCATTTTATTTTTGTATTGAACTTGCAGTTGAAGCAGTAAGTGACACTCCTCTGCCTTAGCGGAGGAGCTGCTACTGACCTAGGTAATGTCTCCTCTCCCTTAAATAAAGGGACAATTTATGATATAGTATTAAGAGCAGGTAGGAGGGAATGGTCCTTCAAACTTCTTCGACCTTGGGTGCCTTGCACGTGACCGGAAGGAATATGTGGGCATATGACTGCTGATATGACTGCACAATGTGCAGAATGAGTGTACAACTAAAGGGGATGAAATACAAGAGCAGAGGCAATGAGTCCTCATTTTAGAAAAAGAGTTATAATAGACTTTGGGAATATCATTGTTCACCAGTTTGTGCAGTCTGCAACATTGTGCAATAGAGAAAATGGTAAGAGTATCCATACCTATTTGGATGAATAAGTAAGATATATAGTCATTGTATTTTCCAAAAAGAGAAATTGGGCAGGTAGTGTCATAGGACCTAAAAGCAAGGTTCATGTAAAATATATAAGTAAGACTAAGGAAAATATTTTGGGAGCCCCTAGGGACATAAGGGTGCAAGTTACATATGGTATGTAGCTCATACTTATAATCACTTTTAGATTAAAGGTTTAGAAGTTGAGTAGTATAAGCAGTCTCCTTTGGGTATACAAAGTCATTGATTATGAGAGTTAGTAGGTATCAGCAGTGTCAATTTGAGGTTGTGAGAGCTGAGGATTGGGAAGACGTAATGCAAAATTACAGCTTGAAATTAGAATATATACATTGTTTATATATTAACTGCAAAGAGATGTAAACTTATGCTTTTACTGGTTCTGTCCCACTCTAGACACAAGATAATGAGACAACAAAATAACAATAAAAATAAAAAATAAACATTTAGTGAGTCGATGTGGTTCAATGTAGTCCAATGGTGTGCCTATTTGTTACACCAAAATATTGTGGGCGGTTTAGCATTATTGGATAGAAATGACCTAATAATAACCATAACAAGTCCAAAGGATTGGCAAAATGGGGCAGAAGTAAGTCCAAATTGACTAATCTTGTCCAAATGTGATAGTAAGTCAAGTCCTGAGCAAAGAAGAAAGTGCAAAAATATTCAGAAAAGAGAAAAGATTGGGACAATAATAAATCAAAATAATATCTAAAAAATAGATTGAGTCTGTTGTGAGTCGCAGAATACAAATAATTGGCAATGCGGTGTATTACCCCAAACAAGCATAGCTAATTAAGCGGTCTCGATTCACGTTACTTTGTACAACTGCACAAACAGTAACCAAATTTCAGCCTATTCATAAAGAAGTGCCAAAATAGGTGATCGGTAGCGGCAGCTAACAATTTCACAAAGTGACAGTGTGAGAAACTGCCAGTAGACGAATTACGGTAAAGGAAGTGTTCCTGTGGCTTCACACGAGTCAGTAAATGTTGAAACTACGTGGACCTCTGCCATTCTAAGATTGTGTGCAATAATCATGGGAGACGGAAAAAGAAACGTAATTGAGGTTATGGGCTCAGTGTATGAAACAAATGTCAGCGCCATCTTGTAATGACTAAACCAGTCCGATGGACAGTCAAGGGAAAAAGGAGGTGCTGAAAAGAAATTAAATAAGGAAAAGATACGTAATTAGCTAGAAAAAGAGAGAAAATAGGAATGAAGAATATGTTACTAGTGTCAAAAGTAAACACAAAGCAAGTAAGTAGTGAGAAAGTCCCTAAAAGGAATGCTACAACATGGTTATACATGGTGATGATATGTGACAGTTCAGTCATAAATGTGGCATTTAACACAAATCATGATGTTAGCAAAGTATATATGTTGAGCACATGTTACAAAGACAAGACTAATTTGAGATGTAGTAAAAGTTAGCACTATCAAAACAAGGCAGCGTTAACACAAGTAAAAGGAAATTTATAATGCCAGCTAATACATGTACCAGATTGGTCTATAAGGTTCTGCTATGTGCAAATATGACAGAAATATATACAAATTCAACTGAAATGTCCATACTTCAGTGTGTCTACTGTGTTAGTGCTGGCATTTATATATGTACATAGGAGAGGTTGGTGTTGTCAATTACATGTTATAGAGCTGTTAAGAGTGGTGTATTGTACTTATTCCGTAAGTATGTAATTCCCTGTCTTGGCTAGTCTCCTGTCTACAGACCAAATGCTATTAATCCACTTTGCTTCATTTTTCACAATATAGCTGCCTTGTCCTCACCAGTGCAGGGAATTCTATTTAGATGTTCTCTAGATGCAAATGTATTTTATTGTAATGAGCTACCATAAGGTAGGAATCATCATAGTTACATACAGCTCTGACATGTTCTTGGGTATGTGCCTTTGGGCTGCTGATTTCCTAAATATATGTATGAGCAATGGCAAATAATGGTATGTGACATAAATTTAGTATTACAACTGGTCAAGTCTTTAATCTTGTAATGTGTAATGCTATTTTAATTGAATTCTAATGCAAGTTTGGTCCATTGTCAATGGACACATGATACATTTGCCTCATTTGTAGAAGCCAGGTGGTTTGGTAGTCAACTATGATTGTGAAATAGGGCTAGCTGTTGGTGGTAAGATAGTCTGGCATAGTACGTGTTAGACCCAACATCCTTGGGATGGTTTTCCCCTAACCTTTTACCTTCAGACCTCCAGTTTTGCTGACTTTGTTTGCTGGTCTTAGGACTCATTGCACATTTTACCACTGCTAACCAGTGCTAAAGTGCTTGTGCTCTCTCCATATAGCATGGTAGGATTGGCTTATGCCAAATTGGCATATTTAATTTACTTGTAAGTACCTAGCGAGGTGGCACTACCTGTGTTCAGGGCCTGTAGATTAAATGCTACTAGGGGACCTGCAGCACCGATTGTGCCACCCCCTTATGTAGCACTTAAAACATGTCTCAGACCTGCCATTGCAGCCTGTGTATGCCATTTCAATCTGGCAAAATAAGGGCGGATCACCCAGCCCGGGCTGCACGCTCAGCAGTTCAGTTACGAGTACGTTTAACAAAAAAGATAACAAAGGTGTGCACGGTATCACTTCAATGGAAACTACGTTTGGACTCTGCCCTAACTACGAGTTGCACCCATAAGAGATCGACAATGGAATAAAGTTAAAAATGGACATGAACACACACGTGAGATGCATATCTCAGTTATAACAGGAACTTTGTCATAAATTGAAGGTTTATTTTGGATTATGGACATGTATAAGATGTGTTTTTAAAGAGAATTGTATCTGGGTTTGATGACATGGCAGTATATCACATATATTAGACTGTAGTCCTTACTAATGAATTGTAATATCGAACGCGCAGCGTAATATACGACATCACAGGGGAGGGCGGGGTAACATTTCTATTGCTGGGGGAACTGGGTAGTTGGGAACGGTTATATCCATCATGATTTGTGAGTTTGGGAGTGGTTTTTGTAGAGTAGCAAGGTTGAAAACATTGGATTATGGGGGATGTAGTTACCGTTACGACAGTTTAATGGTTGGTTGATCACGATTGGTTTACGGAGAGAGGAGGGGTCACGTTACTCTATTTAAAAGTAACTGAAACTGAGGAAGGCAGGTGCCTTAATCAAGAAAAGTGCAGTTTGGAGCACATATACGAAGTAACACGAAGGTATGTGACCAAGAGGATGTTAATTGGAGTTTGGGTATCGGGTTATAGGAGAGGAGCGTGGGTTGATACTGATGAGGTTTCGAACAACGGTATGGAAGAAGCTGTAGTGCGAAGGATTTGGAATATGGGGTCTCTAGGCAATTGTTTTGGGTAACACATTGTTACGGTTTTAGAGGGAAAACGCTGCTTGAGGGTCAGTTGCAATATATGTCATGGACTTCAAATGTCGAATGTTGTTTTTTTGGAAAATGCACAATGTATGTTTTAATGGTCTGGAGTTACAATTTATCGATATATGTTTCTTTATCTATAGTGAAACCCCTGAAGAAGAGCCAATTAGAGCTCGAAATGCATTGGGTACTACATGAGTCACGTCTGAGGATGTTTTATGTTTTCCGGGCGTGCCCAGAAAAAGCTTGGATGAGCATATCTGTGGCATGAGAAGCAGTTGAAAAATATTTTTGTCTCACGTGTGATTTACCATCGGTAATAAATGAAGTTATCATAAAGCTTTGGAGTACATGGATTAATTAATTCCTTGAGATTTGGAGAAAAGTGTTATATGAAAGAAACGCTGTGCGCCCGTGCAAGGAATGTAACTACGCTCCGATTTTTCAAGAAGTTTAATCCAAGCGTGAATCAGGGCAGATCACGCAGCCCGGGCCGCACACTCAGCAGTTCAGTTACGAGTACGTTTAACAAAAAAGATAACAAAGGTGTGCACGGTATCACTTCAATGGAAAATAAACCTTTTGCCAGGCCCAAATCTTAATTTTTAATACATATAAATCATCCCTAGGGTAGGTAGGTATTCCACTTGGAGCGCAAAATTCAGTAAAAAGTTGGGCTGCACCACATGGCAGAGTTTTAATGGTGCCCACCCTTCTTTTCACGGTTCACGGACCAAGGTGGGTCCACACATTATGGGGAGCGGAGTGGAAGGTGTACCCCAATGCAGATGGGCAATGTGTGTGCCAGACATCACTAAGTGCGTATGTGTCTACAATATGATCTGGGTCTGCCGAGCGTGTGGTTTGCTACTCGGCTGTATTCGGGTGGAATCTACTGAGGGTCCAGAATCATATTGAAGTCTCCACCCAGCATAATTCGATCTGCCTCTGTATTGACCAAGGTTGCAGAAATGGTATGAAAAACTCAGGTGTGATGGTGTTTGGGGAATAGATATGTAAGATCACACATTTGTTCCCCAGGATATCAGTTAACATGACATACCGGCCCTCTGGGTCTGTGTGGCTGGTGAGGAGTTAGAAAGGTATGCTCTTATGTATAAGGATATACACCTCCCTGGAATAGGAGCTGCAACTAGAGACATATCTGTGTCTACCCCAGGAGGATGCAAAAGTCTGAAAAATCCAAGGCAGGAGATGGGTCTCCTGGAGGAAAGCTATTTTCGCCTGTGCCTGGAAAGATAGGAAAGGACCCGCTCACACTTACATGGGTTATTAATTCAGATAATATTCCATGTGAGGAAGGGTATGTCTGCCACCCTTTTACTGTTATCACAAGTCTGCATTGAAAACAAGAACTGTGTCACTAAACAAAACAAAGAATCAGTAGGGGTCCGTGGTAGGAGTGCCGGCCGGGCGGTGACGTGGGGTGGGAGAGGGCAGGGTGGGTGGTAGTAAACCACGGATACCGGCCGAATACAGGTAAGTAAACATTTAAATAAATAAAACGAATTTCGTTGTGAGCGCTGCATCGCCAAATGCGATGCAGTGCGTGCAACGAAATTCGCTTTATTTATTTAAATGTTTACTTACCTGTATTCGGCCGTAATCCGTGGTTTACTACCCCCACCCTGCCCCTCCCCCGCCCCACGTCACCGCCCGGCTGGCACTCCTACCACGGACCGCTACTGCAAAGAATATGCAATGTACAATGTAAAGTCCACAAAAAACCACAATAGATCCAGAACCCTCCCCTTCCCACTGTGGATGATAAATCATCCAGCGAATCCCTAACATGAGGAACAAGAAACTAAACAACCCAGTATAATAAGTCGGTGTACACCACGGGAGGAGGCAACGCCTTGGTCGGTGCGGACTGCATAGTCAGAGTTTCCTGCAAAAAGATGTGGATCACAATGAAAACATTAACAATTCCATTGATCATAGGCATCAAGGATATAGATAGGATGTTGAAGGTGAGACTTCCCCATAGCGGCAGCAGCAGAAAAGGTGGCCAACTGTGGGGCGTCCAGCCCAAAGAAGAGGCTATGTGAGAAGCAGTGTCAGTCAGGGGGGTCCCGCCCTGCAGAAGGCGAAGGGCTGTGGTGATGTGGAGTTGTGCGTCAGATTGTGGACCCTGATGTGGTATGTTGTTTGCAAAAGTCCATCACCTTTGCCGGTGTATCAGAGTAGAGAGCTTTACCATTGACCTCAGCCCGCAGTCTCACCGGGTAAAGCATTGCATATTTAAGGCCCAATTTACGTAGGGTGTTCTTGACGTCCGCATACCTCCTGGACAGTGATGGTGAATTCTGAGAAGAAAGAAATAGAGGAGCCTTGATATTGTAAGGGGCCATAGTCACTGGCCAAGCGAAGAACAGTGTCCCTATCCCGATAGTTAAGAAGGCATGCGAGGAGGGGCTGCGGAGGGACTCGCACTGGAGGGGGCAGGCCAAGGGTGTGGTGTGCACGCTCCACCACAAATGTTGATGTGAAGCTACTGAGGTTGAAAATATCTGAGAGGAGCTGTTCCAAACAAGCATTGGGCTGCCCAATGTTCTTTCTCTCAGTAATTCCCAGTATGCGAATGTTGCTTCTTCGGGACTTCACCTCCAAGTCTTTGTTTTCATGGCCACATTTTTTTGAAGACATTCCAGCTCTTCCAGACGCTTCAGCCTAGATTTAGTGCCATCTTCCAGGCTGGAGGTATGTTCCTCGGCACCATCAAACCGGTTAGTTTGGTGGTCCAGGGGTTCACCCATGTGATCAATGCAATTGGTGAGGGTATCGAAACGGGCGTCGATTGAACGGAACCTAGCCCTAAATCTGCCATTATAGCAGCATCCCCACCTGCAATATTGGAGTTTGCCTCTCTGTCCATCGGCTCATCAGTGTCAGAGTAGCTTCCCTGGCGGCGGGGAGTTTTTTGATTGCTCAAAGAGCAATTTATGTAGTTTAAGGTCTCCTTGGCCCATCATTAACAGTAGAGATGGGGAGGAAAGAAGGGGCAAGGAGAGAAGGTTAATAGGCACGCTGGTGCCCTCTGGTCTGATTGTGATGCCCCTGCAGGCTAAACCAGGATTCCAAGAAACTCCGTGGTGGCTCCATGGGTAAGGAAAACCAGTGAGGTCTGTCTAAGGATCTGTAGATATGGGCTATTATGCAATAGGTTGCATAGGTGCAGTAGCAACCAATAGGCAAGGTAAAATGCATAAAGCCCAGCAAGTGCAGCCACCTACTAAGAGCCAGGAGGTCTGGGATTAGGCAGCAATATCTCGGGCACTGCCCACACCAAGAGGGAGAACCCACTGGGCATCAGAAGTAGGTAACTGTCATCGTATGTCTACCAACACAGTATCAGCCCTTAGGGCATGGGGGCTGTGGAGGCCCAGTAGGGGTAGGTGTGGAAATGGGCGCAGATCCAATACTCATGCCCCCTGCTGTAATAATGAGTTCAATTGGAGTCCGTAGAGCAATCAGCATCTTTCGTCCATATTTTGCAAAGTGGGCCATCGTTGTGAAGATCTAAATGAGTTGCTATGGTTTGGAGCAGATTTAGTTTATATCGTGACAAAATGGCCACCGTTTTGATGACTAGACCCTCTGTTTAGTTTAATTCTATATTTTGATCACTCTATTGAACACCCTATCCAAAAGGTTTCCAACATAGGGAAGACATTGAAAGCAATCTATACTCTCAATAATATATTTCAGAGATGTACGGAAGGAGGCCCATTACAACTGCATTGATAGTCAGAATGTATAGATAAACTTTTTTGAAGGTGGAAGTTTTTGTTTAGCCACGAACCAACCGAATACTATATTAAGTCGGCTGACACTTTACAGCCCAGATTCATGTGCACCCTCTCAGGAAATCAGTGGATTTCCGGTATTTAAGGAGAGGCTCAAGGGGCTATTCCTTTCCAATTTCACAATTTATGAATTACGACCACAAACATTCAGATCAAACAAGGTAAGAGGAGCCGCTGTCTTGCAGAGATAGTGAGCGCCTTTTAGGGACCCCTTCACACACTCCACTACAGAGTAGGATTTTCGTGCTATACCAGTTGTATCCAAGACATACAAGACAACGCCATAAGAAAATTACTAGTCAGTGGGAGTACTGTGAGGTTATACCGTACTTCACTGCCCAGCGGGCATTCCTTGCTACATTATTTGCATCTCAGGTTTATGGGATAGTGCAATTTCAGGATTATTAGTCCAGTAAAGCATTGTGTTGTTATGTTGTAGTGAGCATTTCAGCCCTCATTATATTCATTGTGGACCTTAAACTTATGGATACATGTTGTGTATTGCACACTGTGCAGTCTGTATAATTTTAAGAGGGAACGCTTACAGAATAAGTCTGATTAGAATCTTCACAAGGGCTCTGTGCCCAGCAGATAGAGGTTCTTATCTGTATACTAGTTTGAGTGAGTTTTTTTGTCATCTACTTTCTGTCATCTATGTATACTCGCAATACAGTGCAAATTTGTATAAAATCTTGTCAAGAACTGTCAGTATTATATGGCTGGAATAGCTTTCCTTTAGCTATATATCTTTGTGCTTAAGCATTATTTATTGGACATAGTTTGAAGATAGAATGCCCGTAGAGTGGTTTTTGATATATTAGCTATATGGGTGCCCATTCTTGTAAGGGAGTCATCCTCCCTCATGCATATACTAGAAATAGTCACCCCTAATATCACTGTTTTCGAGGGTATAGATTGACTGCAATAGATACAGTAATACTTGAATTATTTCTCACAGTTCATTTGTAGAATTCTACATTGAAGCCCCTAAAGTTGAGGCTTTCTATTCAATAACGTGAGCAACTATCTGTGTTCTCTCTCACAGGCATTTGACAGGAAAACAGGTAGAATCTTCCAACAGAAGCTTTTTATTATTTGTTTAGATTGAGTCTTCTTCTGATTGAGCTACATTTGAGAGAATATGCTCCCTTTCTTTTGCTATGTTCTGCAGATCACAGTTCACCCCGTGCTCACCAGAAACCTTTTTGAAAACCCTATCATTGACCGAATAGTGGTTTGAACAATTGAACAATGAAGACCTTGCTCAACAGCTTCCATTTCTCTTTGGTAGACTTGCATAGGAAGTTTTTCCCTACCATTATTCTCTTCTCCGGTGTTAGGTTAATTTTTGGTAGTACACACCAGTCACTACATGAGATATGCCCACTGCTTTAGCTCACTGTGGAGTTCCTATATTTTTTGTACTCTATGCATGGGATATGGTTTCACCCTTTTTTGTGGAGGATCTTTCCAGGTGGCGTTTGCCTTTTTAATTTCATGGTTAATATGAAACTCAATTGTATTGGTGTGGCTCAGCAGGACTTTGAATTGTGTTTTTTGCAGGTCACTTGGATTTAAAGTAGGGTCTGAGAATATGGTGGTTCTGCTGAAGGTGTTTCACACCGAAACACGCGTTGATAGCATTATGCAAAGCCACAATAAACAAAAATAAGAATTGAATGGACAAACTGCATTGTTTCCAAAAAATAGAATGTCTGATGTATGCAACTAGATAAGGAGAAAAATACTTTTGTGACTACTGAATTGATGACGATATTATAAAAGTAGTGAAATATGAGATTCATATGTAGTTGCCAAAGTTTAAAATCTATTAATGTATTAAGTTACAGCGATACTAATGCAGTATAAAGATCCTTCAAACATGGATAGGAAGCTTTGTATGTATACATGAAAGTGTGATTGTAGAGAAGAATGAGTGGTATGTGGTATGTGTGTGCAAGAATTAGTAGTATGCTTTTTTATAAAAGATAGTTGTGTTAACGAGAGACCGGTACTCACAGTATTTGTGATTGCATGAGATATATTTCTTGTCATTAAAATGTTCATTTGAAATCAAGTACAGAACAAATAAAGGATCTAAATTAAGACAGAGTTCTTCTAAGCCATGTGCACACATACATAGTTTGTTAGATGTACTGACAGTAATATATTTGAAGGTTAGATTGGGTTTGTTCTTTGTATTAGACTTGTGTACTTATGTCTCTATGGACTCCCAAAATATTTTACTTAGTCTTCCAGTAACTGTAAGATTTTACAGAAACTTGCTCCTTTGTTTCTATGGCACTGCTTGACCAATTCTCTTTTTGTGGACTATACAATGATTGTATATCTGACTTATCAACGGAAATAGCTATGGATACTCCTACTATTTTCTCTATTGCACAATGTCTCAAACTGCGCAAACTGATGAATAATGGTATTCCCAATGTCTTTAATCACTCTAGTTTCTAAAATAAGGACTCATGCCACATAACCAGGAACATATATATGCTCATAATTGTTATGTGTTTTGTCCAACAGGTGCATGCTCTCTTGTTTCCTCTTGTCCTGGAGACCAGAATTTTTCACAGCTTAAATGCGTTGACTTTCATAGTGGAGGAGTTTTTTCAAATTGACTTGTTTGCAGATTTAGTGGCCTGACAAGGAGTTAATAAATAAGGGAAGATTTCCCCAAATGACTCCTTGACTTAATGACTACCTCCGAGTTAGATTAAGGAATAAAATCACTACATATAAACACCTTTCATGATAAATGCTTTGGGAGACAAGAAGCAGAATAACATTGTGTATATATTGTTGTACCTAATGTCTATATTAATTTGCGTACATTTTTTGTTTATGAAATAATGTGTGTATTCGTACATAATCAGAGACTCTGATGAAGTATAAACATATTTAGGGTGGCATTTTCACTAAATTATATCAATGAGCTAATGATGCTTGATTAAATCAAGTGTCCAATGAGTACTGATTGTTTCACTGTGGACCATTAATATAGGTAATAGTCTAGAACCACTACATACTGAGTTGTTATTAATGCACATATTCCTTCTTGTCAGGTTCACGATGCACAAGGAGGAAGGACATTTCCCTCCTGCTTCCAATACTATATCATAAATTACTATTGTAATAATCTTCTTATTAGCTTTTAAAAATTCATATAGATGAAACATGTGTAGGCTGTTGGCTGTATCCAATGACAACAAGCGTGAAAGGGATCTTGTAACCTAACATTGCTTACTACACCAGTGAATGTTGTTAGGGAAGGGCACTATTGTCATCTACATGCACAATGTCTGCTTAGTACGGCACTTTTTATGAAATACTTGGTGGCAACATGAACGATTATTGGTAAGGTTCACAATGAAACAGATCACCTGTATTTTCAACTTCAGCCAGACCTTGCATTTCGCAATGTACTCCAAAAAATGTACGTTGTGCTCCACACCAAGAGTACAATTGTAAGCTAGTGATGTTTCTGACATCACCCGCAACACACCTTCTGGTAGCAAAGGTGTAGTCTGTTGTAGCACCAATCAATCTTTATCTTAACTCACATTGTATATAGAACATTAGAAAAAAATAACCAGAGTAATATAAAATGTGTGGTTATCTAATATCACTGCTACCTTTTTATTAGTATAAAAATCATAGATAACACAAATGCCACAAACAATAGCCTCACACTTTTAAGTTGTTCGTGTTTTTCCTGTTCTATAATTTTACCACAAACAGCAGCAACTATGCAACGTGGAATAATAGTGTATTTTCAGGAATTTCGCTCAACAACCATAACACAAAATTCATGAAATGATGTGAATTACACTGGTGTAACTTAAGTTTCGCACAGGCCTAATTTTCACATACATCAAGAGCAACACTTTCAAATGAATCATATAATGCAAGACACATCTCTGCCTTGGATTTGAAGGACTGGATGTATTTATATCCTATATGAAAGACATCATCAAGATATGGTGCTAGAGACACTTACCTCTTAGCACCAGTCTCATGCAACACACTACTCCAGATCCTCTGAATATGTATTTCTTTAGGAGAAGAAGAGGATGGAGAAGTGGCCAGAGTATGGGTGACACCTGGACAGAAGCTATGAATCTTAGACAGATGCGCTACACTAGACTGCTGAGTAAAAGCAAAAGAGGTCCATTACATCCTTGCTAGGCGAACATGATACACAGTTGCTGTAGATGGATTTCCTATTGAGCAGTTTGGAATCCTCAAAATCTCTTATTTTGAGAAGTTTACAAAAGATTCCTTTGGGATCACAGAAGTATTCCTGCACCACATTGTTTAAGGGTATAGACTTGCGCTTTTTATTTTTCAAGGAGTCATCCATTAGCAGTACAAATTGTATTTTGCGCTTTGTTAGTTTTCATAAGGTGTCTTCCATTATGATTGCTAATACATTGTACCCTTCATGAAAAATTGCAATATAGTGAACAATGGAAATAAATTGTGAGTCAAAGCAGTTTATTTCAGTTAAGAAAACTTTCAAAACACATTACAAAACTACACAAACATACAGATATAAAATTAGAAAAAGAAAAAAGGTATATACAATATACAAAAATCTACAAATGTTATTCATCATTGCATGGACATTATTAATACATTTCCAAGCATTTTCCTCTAATGTCCAAGTTCTCCAGCAATGCTACACCATTTCATGGCAAAACAATAGCAACAAGAGACATAAATCATAAAGAAAACAAACAAATAACCCAAGAAACATCAATATGAAAAGCAATTGAAATTAACATAATCCAATCATATTTAATATTTGGATTGTTCACCATCTCCCATTAATGTTTTTATCCTCAAAAATATTATGATAAACCTAGGGACTCCCAACTCCAGGAGTGCTTGATAAGTGTGAAAAAGCCTCCATAGCTCACTCGTTTTACTAGCTGGGAGACTTATGGTGCCATGTAGTATTTTCTTGATTGGTCTCACTGGGTCTTAATGGGGCCCACAACTGCTTTGTAGTGGCCCCCTGGCATGTTAAAAGATGCACTGTGGGCCCCTGCTCTGCTGGACACTGCATGTTATGTGTGTAAATTAGGCAACCCCAGTGGGGTACATTTTTGTCCTAGGTGATGTTGGTGAGTATGCGATGTAACAAAATGCTTTTCTTTGTTTTTTTGTTTATTATCATAGCCCTACAATCCTGTATTCTTTGGCCCCATTGAGAAAGTTGCATTTTGCTGATGGTGGCACACTCTTTTCAGGCTTCCTGACCGCTAAATTTTACTATTCTTGGGAAGTCTGATTGCTCCTGTCCTTGGTCTTCTTTAGAAGCACCACAGAGCACCAGGGCAGAGTGCCCTCCCTGATTGCAAACTCCAGTTCCCATGGCCTCCTCTGGCCTCTTGCAGGGCACCTTTGTCAGTAAAAGTCATGGGCCACCCTCCTTTTAGACTTTACACTCCAACAAGACCAGCCCAGAATATATCCAGGGGGATCGTCCAGTGTCCCTGCTAGCAGGCCTACCCCTACCAACTGCCTCGCAGAGGGTGTAGGGGCAAGCACCACTGGACATAGAAAAGCAAATCAAAAGTCCTGGAATTCACCTTTTCAGGAGTCAGGGATCTTTTCTCTTCTAGCTGGGTATTCTTCTAGTTCTGCTTCCCCCAGGTCTAGAATGTTCCGAAAAGTCTCTCTTGTGCAGTAGTTTTTAAATGGGCTGGAATATTCCAGAAGCTTGGAACCTCTGTCCAATCCTAGGGTGAAACCTCATCACTCCACCCCTGCCCTAACCCTTCTGCACCGCATTTAGGGAATTTTCAAGGTGGCACCTTCAAGTGAACTGACCTTCTTTGAAAGCCTATGCCACACCCCTAACTGCCATGTCTACCTGGTCCCTTAACTCAAACCTTTCAAAGGGCAGCCCCATATGTATAAAGAAAGCAATTAACTGGACACATAAGGGTGATTCTAAGGCCCAAATTTAATTAGGAGCTGAGTACGAGGAAAATGACAAATCGTGAAGAGCAAGAAGGAGTGTAGACATGTGGAAATGAATGTCAGTCATGCATTTGGGATACTGATTTACTATAATACTGTTGTGTCAACCTAATTTATAGGCCTAACTATGGCAAAACTGTAGTTTGGTACAGATTTCGCCCACAGTGTACAATACAGTGAAGCACTCATATATCATTTAGTAAATCACTACTTTGAGAAAGTGAAAGGGGAAGTGTTGTAGTAGGAGATCAGGGTCTTCATACAAAAGTCTAGAGCTATGCAAGTAGGAGGTACGTTCTTTTTTCGTGTTAGGTCCTTAGGTTACAACAACAGCAGAAAGCCTGGCCGCACTTCTCTGTACAAGACTGACAGATTGGGCCTTGTTAGCCAGGTATATCAATGATAGCACTGTGGGTTGAACTCCCAATCCACATTAATTTGTCCAACTTTGATTAGCATCCTTGGTGTGCCAGACTCTTTTAGCTTTCCATGGTCCATAAATTGTTCACATGGACAGAGGAAGTACAAACTACCCTCTGTCATATGTGAAATACTTAACAAGATGCAAAGTCACAATCTCTGAATTTTTCATGATGACTGAAATAACTTTCAATTTCTGCAAAGATATTGCCTGCTGTAAACTACGGTACACTGGAAATTCAAAACCTTAAAAATAATCTCTTATTAAAACATAGAAATTATTTTTCTCCTAAACAATGACATGCACTAAAATTCAAAGGAACTGTTGTATAAAACGCCATTGATAGAGCACATAGTTTGACTCTAGCTGTATAATGCAGTTCACTATGAAATGTTAAGAAATTAACAATAATTTAGATTAAGATTGTTGAATGCATGTAATTTAGTTTATATCGCTTGCATTTCCAGTGTTTTTCAAATATTACATTGTTTTGCAACTAAAAACCCTTTGCCTCCTTACAGAAAAGTATTTTCTCTTGTTTCAATTGATTAAAGTAATTTGCAAAGCAGTGACTGTTTATTCAAGGGCTGTGAAATACTGTGGCCTCAGTCCTTGTATTTCCTGCTCTGCCTTGTCTTTTACCCCAGAAGGGTGTTTCAAATGCCCAAATCTAATTAGGAGCTAAGTATGAGGAAATTGACAAATCTTGAAGTGCCAGAAAGAGTGTAGATATATGGAAATTAATGTCAGACATGCATTTAGGATACTGATTTTCTATAATATTGGTGTGTCAACCTAGCCACTAGGCCTAACTATGGTGGAAGTGTAGTTTGGTGCAGATTTCGCCCACAATGTACAATACAGTGAAGCACGCACATTTTTTAGTAAATCAATACTCTGATAAAGTAGATTATTACTTGGGGTGAATGGTAGCCCACTGTATATAATGTCACAATTCCTGTTATTCTTGTTAGGTAAAGCTTCAGTAACTTAAACCAGAGCTCTAGTCCTGGTAGGTATGGCACTATGCAGACAGTATTAACTTAACTTAACTTAAGAAAATGTACAAAGCATTTAGAAGTACCAAAACAGTAAAAATTTTGAAAACACAATACAATAATATAAAAATGTCACACCAATATATAAAAATAGAGAGTATTTTAATGAAAAAAATGACGCCAAAAATGACAAAATTCCAATAAGGTGAATCAGAGATATGAATTTAAAATATTTTAAATATAAAAATAATGGCAAAAGGCGTAAAGCACCAACCACAGGTAGTTGGTTGTACTAGGCCAGGACAAAGATAAGGTTTAAGACCGATGGAGTGTGGTTTGGATACACAGGTCGGATTGGTCCCAATTGGTAAGTAATCGTCACACTTTGGGAATTTCCAAGAAGGTAGAGTCCTCAGCGGAGAAAGCTGCAGGTCCGATCTGGAGATGGGCTTATTGATGATGGGTTCACAAAGGATGCAGATACATTGAAGCCACCAATGGAGGTGGAAAAAGCTCCAAGCAGGAAAAGTCCAGAGTTCACCCCTAGGAGGTTTTTGATGATGATAGGATGCTACTTGGCATTGGGCATGGTGAAGATTCTACCTTCGGACTTGGATTTGTTTCTGTAAGTTGGTTTTTCTTAGCGGGGCAAGGCTGCAGTATGTAGCAGATGAGGATTCGATATTGTTGGATGCTGGTTTGCATCAGGCCCGCTCTATCGGATTTGCTACTGAGTAGAAGAACATAGCAAAAGCTGCAGTGAAGTCAGGTCCATTGGTGATGCACCCTCGGCAGAGCGGTCGGGAGGTTGGTCCTGGTCTTTCAATGTTCCATCTAGACAGAATTTTAGCAAAAGTTTCTAAATCACAGCTTTGAGGGTTAGGCATGGGGAGTACCCTCTGATACTAGCTAAGGGTTCAAAGACATCAGGAACAGTACTTGGGGAATCAAAGCCACCATCAGAGTCCAGGGGAGGTCCAGTTGAAACTGGTCTTGGAAAGTGGGCCAGTCCATAGGGTTCTCCCAAGAGTTATCAACAGCAGGTGCAGTCATTCTTCTGCCTTTAACAGGTCTAGTAGTGATCTGAAGAGGTTGCCCAGGGGTGTCATGTTTATGCCTAACAAAAGCCTGTGGTAGGGGTAAATCCAGGCACCTCCCTAACCAAATGGGAAAGATTTCCCAGGGGTAACACTACCCACTTTTGCAGCAATTCATGTTTGCCCTACTGCAAACAATCCCACAGTGCTCCTCTAAAACCAAGGTGGCAGAATCTTTCTTCCCTTGTGCAGAACTTCTGTGCCCAACCTAGAGGTGGGGACAGCAAAATGAGCAAGGCCTCCTTTGTGGTCACTCAAAACCACTTCTAGGGCCAGTTTTGGCCTGTAGACAAATCATGCTGCACAGGGACGAAAACCACGAGCAATTTACTAGGGTATACTATTACCGATTGTTGATGTAGAATATGATTAAAACAAACTAAAATTCACCAGAAAAACAAGGCTACAGTGAAGTTATGGTTAGCTTTGGTTAGAGCACTCTTACATTTGTATAAAATCTCAGATGTTCACTTAAAAACACGGTTAAAGTACAGATATGTTTGGAAATTAAAAATAAAAAACACTGAAATACACAAGTTATGGTTAGCTTCTTAATCCATAACTCACACAACAGCCAAGTGAGGCATAACTCATACAAAAAATGCAACGTGTATGACCCCACAATATTTATACGAATAAATAACAAGACCTTAAAGCACAACATAATTAGGTAACATCACATAATCAAACCAATAAATAACTCTACATTCATAGTCATCTCTATCATAGTTTTAAGGGTAATATGATAGGAAATCTCATCTGTGATATTATTTACAACAGTGCCATTGGATCTGGCACATCAAGGGTAATATAAGCATTTGGTGTGCGAGTTATGGTTTGCAAGGCTGTTGTGTGAGTTATGGGCTGCGGAGCTAACCATAAATTGTGAATTTGATTGTTTTTTTTCCATTTTAACTTGCAACTATAACTGTAGATTAACTGTGTTTTTTTAAGTGAAGAAAGATATATATTTTAGAAGACCTTCTTTTTCTAGCATTACACCATGACAGTAATCATTTTCATCCATGTGTAATTTAAAAGATATATTCACTCTTAAGTCCATTGAAATTTGTTATTTCTTTTTGGTTGTTATTTGTTCAGCAGTTTTATTCCACTTAATAATTTCTGTATTAGTCATTTTGTATGCTCCACCAACATTTTTAATATAATCGATGATGCACTAAGATTCTTCATCCACTCTGTCATAAGATCTGCGTCATCTTCATAAAATCAAGGAAATATATCACATATACCACTCTTTGGAAAACTGATGTATACAACAAACTTGGACAAGAAAGTAACATATGCAGTGATTCAGAACTAGCCAAACTGAAATGGTCTGACTGAACCCTAGAGTGTGTTTGGTGATTATAAAAGGTACATAGGAGACTATACTTTGAAGAAGTCTACAGTTCAAAAAGGGATTATCATACAGACTGAATCAAAGTTTTAGAAAACAAGTTCAGGAAAAACATAGGGGCATATTAGCAAGACCCACGTTAAAATTATCGCAGTTTTAGCGGCAGGAAACTGCCGCTAAAACGGAGATAATGGGCTTGCTAATATGCGTTATGGAATTCCAATAGAAGCCCAGGTTAGATGTCCTGCACATCTAACCTGGGCTTCTATAACGCATATTAGCAAGCCCATTATCGCCGTTTTAGCGGCAGTTTCCTGCCGCTAAAACGGCGATAATTTTAACGTGGGTCTTGCTAATATGCCCCATAACATTTTCTATACAATAACAACTATAAAATCCCTGAAACATGTTTCAAGGAGAATTCAATGACTTTGCAAGGCGCTATTGACATTTTCTATTACTGAAAATGTAATCCGAGAATACATAACAAATAACCCAAATCTCCCCTTGCTTTTGTATGATACATTTCAGTGCTACTACTGAATTTCAAACCAAAGTAAGCAAGAAAGATTTTTAAGTTATCAAAGAATACCAAAACATCTGAGTTACTGATAGAGTCATGACCAGCTGCTTCTTAAAACTTCCCCAACATTGTGCAATTCATGAATGCATAGATCCTTACAGAAACAGCACTCAATCTTTGAAGCAGGCAATAGTTCTCTAGACAATGGTCCGTGCCTATATCCTAACAAAATACAGGTGAATGCTAAATCATTCTTACCCCAGTCAAATCAACTTAAAAAATGGTTTGTGGATCACAATGTAACTTAAATCCATATTGCATTACATTAACGTTTAGTTCACAAAATCAGGACTGGTGTATTTTTATGCTCAGAAAGTGCCCTTATAAATGTGGCACTTCAAACAGAATGGTAGATTACAAACTTGAATGTTTTGTGGTATTCACATACCTCTTGTAGGGAATATACCTCTTTAGAAACAAATATGTTCCTTTTAAAAACAGTAGTAATAGAGTACATGGGGTAGTAATGGAACTCACAAATTTCCTAGAGAGGCGTTTATTTACATGAAAAAGAAGTTGTATGTGCAGAAACATATGTGCATCACATTTACATATGGAACACTTTCTACTTGATGGACATCAATTTCCTGCTGTACTTCTGAGGTCGTTTCTGAATCCTTAAAACATCAGATATCATCACCAAATGTAGAAGAATCAGGTCCCCTGACATATATGTTTTCACATGTTACATGAGTATTGGACCTGGCCCTTTGTGCAGGGTCACCACAGATTTTTGCCTTCCTATGCCTTCCCCTGCTGATCTAATTTTTGTTGGCTTTTAGGATGCTTTGCACTTTTTCCCTGCTAAACAGGTGTAAAATGCTTGTGCTCTCCGTTGAAAACATGGTCAATTGGCCTATATCCGTGCAATTAACTTACTTGTACCTCCTAAGTATATGGTACTACATGTCCCCAGGGCCTGTAAATTGAATGCTACTAATGGTTGCAGCACTCATGCCACCCACTAAAGTAGCCTCTCTTAGTAGAACACTCTTTCCCCGCGAAGCAGCACGCAGGTGAGCTGAGGTGGCCTGTGGAGCAGCTGGGAGGCTGAGGAGGATGTGCGGCCTTCTCGCTGGCGCCATAGGATCATTGGCGCTGCTCCGGTGGGACGCTGCTGGAGCTCACACTTTGAGAGCTGCATTGCCTCGTTCAGAGATATTGGCCCCATGGGGTGTCTCTGCCCTTCATTCTGGGCACTCCGCATGCCGCTCTGGTGCAGGCCCACATAACGAACCTAGCAGCGCAGAGCTTGCTCAGGCCTAGGATAGCGGCTGAATTGGGCCGCAACCGGATTACCGCGCATGCCACTGGGAACTTGGCAGATTTTCTGTTGTGTCTATTGCTGGCGGTGAATGCAACGTTTCTACTCCCCCCCCTCCCATTGATTATATTGAAGCTCTCCTGCCCCTCCCTGCTCCTCCATGGCTGCCAGTGTGGGACCCTGCCCATGGCTCTGTGTGTCGGAGGCTCCACGTGCTTTCCGGTTGCAGGAGCACTGGGTCCTGGGGGCATGTTCTGAGGTCCGTGGAAGGTCCAGGGGTCGGTCACTTGACTCGGAGACATTCAACAGGGGGTGAACCCCTGATAACAGCTTTACCCTCCCTCACCTGTGGAGTGACTGCTAACATCGGGACTCCTTTTGGGCTGAAGTGTGCATTCGTGAGTGCCCATTTTGTATGTTTATGGCTTGTTGCTATAATTAGACTGCCATGTCGTCCTCCTACCTCTGATCCCGAAGATGGAGCCCCCTTCCCTGATCTGGAGGATCTGCTGAGCATGGAAATAGAAAGGGGCCTGCTCCTTTCCCAGGTTTTTCTTCCTCATCTTGTTTTTCTATGTTTATTGAATGCACTAGCAACGGATCTAACTGTAATGTAACTGTAATTGATGTAACGCTGTAACACGTCTTAATTCTCATGTAAAGCGCTCTGATACCTCCAGGTCTAGCCTGGACTTCCTCGTCTCCTCGCTGTGTTTCCTACCCCCTCCCCCACCTCTTCCCTCCTTCATTCTTTGCTTGCCTCCCCTATTCCTTCCCTCTCTCCCCTGAATCACTTTTCCCCTGCCTACTTTGTTTATCCTTGTGCCTATGCTCTGCTCAATCTCCCTCCCCGTCGCCCTTTTACATTATCCCCTTACCCTTCTACACACCTTGAACCAATGGATGTAACTCGTAATTGACGTACCTTCTGTAACAATGGGTAACTTGTAACCTATGTAACCCTACCAGCCCGACTCCCTATTATGGCCCCCTCTACTATGCCCTTGTCCAAAGCACTCCTACTCCCCTTGTTGGGGATGGATCCAGCATTTTGCCCTGGAGTCTCAGAGACCCTTCTGAGAGAGTCCACAGTGACAAGGGAGTCTCACATAGTGGAGGACTGGGATTGATCCCCTTACCACTGGGAACCGTCTCCTACCCTGCCGGAAGTCGGACACTGTGTTCACGCTGGGTTTTCTACCCCCTCCCCCTCCTCCTCCCTCCTTCATTCTTCTAAGTGTGCCCATGACCAAAGCACTCCTCTCCCCTTGTTGGGGAGGGATCCAGCATTTATGCCCTGGAGTCTCAGCGACCCCGCTGAGAGAGTCCACCGCGACAAGGGAATCACACAAAATGGAAGACTGGGAAAGATCCCTTTACCACGGGGAGCCGTTTCCCACCCAGCCGGACATCAGACACAGTTACTTCCTCGTCTCCTCGCTGTGTCCCCTATCCCCCACCTCTTCCCTCCTTCATTCTTTGCTTGCCTCCCCCATTCCTTTCCTCTCTCCCCTGAATCTCTCTCCCTCTGCCTGCTTTGTTTTTCCTTGTGCCATTTCTCCGCTTAATCTCCCTCCCCGTCGCCCTTTTACATTACCCCCTTACCCTCTACACGCCTTGACCCAACGGATGTAACTTGTAATTGACGTTCCTTCTGTAACAATGTGTAACTTGTAACCTATGTAACTCTCCTCATGTAAAGCGCTCTGATACCTCCGGGTCTAGCCAGCGCTATATAAAACTCAAGTAAATAAATAAAATAAATAAATAAAATAAATTTAAAACCAGTCTGTAATGCAGTTTTAAACTGCCATTTTCACCTGGCAAAACAAACATTTAACCTGGCCTAAACTTTTCTTTTTAATACTTAGAAGTCACCCATTAGTTAGGCCCTAAAGACTCATAGAGCAGGGTGCAAAGTATTTAAAAAAAGATGGGCATGTGAATTTAGGTTTTACATGTCCCAGCAGAAAAAACTCTTAAAGACATGTTTCACTGCTGTAAGGCTATCTCTCCCATAAATGAATACTGGGCTAGCTTATTACACTTAATAAGTGCTAACTTCAGGTTTTGACCAAATAAAGGAATGGTGTTTACACTCAAAATTAATTAATTGGAATTTAAAATCCTCTTTAAGTGTAATGTTGGATTTTAAGTTACTATTGCCACTTTTAGATGGTTGACATTGTTCTGACTAAACCAAATGTACCTCTCCACCAGTGTCCAGGGTAACATGATTCTGAATGGTTCTCCTGTGGTGTTCTAAGTATTCCTTCCAGATATGGAGACAAAAGGGCCTTGGATGTGGGGCAGGGTGTTGTTTTCCTGAGCAGGATGTCCTGGGGTTGTACTCAACCTTCCTGAGCTTCAAAGGGCTAGTCTCATGACTTGTCCACCTCTTACCTGACTACTAAGGGCTGCCTGCCCTGCCACTGAGAAATGCACCTCACACCTAGGCCTACCTACCCTTTATTACCTAGTCAGTTTGGAGGCAGGTTGGAGCCAAACTCAGGAAACGGAGAAGGATAAACTTAGGGAGAATCCCCCACACAGGCACCATGTATAAAAGTGCAAGACCTGCACTGTGCACTGACAGTGACAGCTCATTACAACCGCCAGTGTGAAGCTGCGGCGATAACTGGTTCTTTGCACTACAACAGTGACTGTCCGCGAGGCACAATCTGCTCCTCACGCCCACAATGACAAATATGAACAACAGCTCTTGGCGTGTACTTGAGAAAGTAACTCTTCAGCAGGATAAATCTGGTCCCTGTATCCATCCCGTGCTCCATTGCAAGGCACCCTAAAGAGCACTCAATGGCATTAACAAAAAGAAAACCTTGTATGTACTAAAAGCAGGTTGAAATGATAGTCAGGGCACTTTGTTTGATGCAATACAAAGCTCTTGATCTGAGAATAAAAAAACATCAACTGCAAGCAACCGAAATATAAAAAATCACAGATTATTTGACCCACATATTTCAGTGCATGGTGAAAGATTTCTGTGCATGTACACCACCAAAATTGATTTTCTTCATCCTGGCGGAACAATTATCAACAGGATCACATTTGTTTGGCCTCCATATCCGGAAAGAGCCACAACCCCATGCTATAATGTTATAAATGAGGATGTAAGTTCCGATGATGCCTCGGACAGATGAAAGCAATGTGTGGGCCTACAAAAGAAACTAGTCAACTAGTTGCAAAGGGTGCAAATTAGTCAGCAAGGCTAGCCATCTAAAGGTAAATTCAGAACCACAACATCCCTGCTGTAAGGCCCTCCATTGGCTCTTAGTAGAAACCAATATCAAATTCGAAGTGTCTGATAACATTCACAAGCATTCTAAAGCAAAGGTCCAAGATGAATTCAGAGAGGAACTTACCTTACTGCCTCGGGAGAAGAACAGTTCAACAAATGCTCGAACAAACTACCCAAAGACATCTTAAAGGAAAAATATAAAATCATATATCTGGCAGCAAAGGGAACAACACAATGGAAAGGCATTCCACCACTCATTTCCCAACAAGCAAACTATGTACTTTTCAGAAAGCGACTGAAAATGGGACTGTCCAGCGAAACATTCCACATAAAGCCAAGGTCCCAAGAAACAATGAATAAAGACATAAATCTGGACTCCATAGAGCTGGGCCTGTCGATTGAGCCAATTGAATCCACGGAACCCCGCACCCTGCACATACTGCTAATCCGGCTCTATAGAGACTACTGGCATGAGAGGTGCAAATCAGCCCCTATCTGAACAATACAGAGAAGCCTATTGTATCCTTCGTATAACTATTATGCCTACGTGGTCGAGAGCAGCGTGGTGATGTCATAGGAATCCTTAGAATAAATACTTTATGATCGTAGTTTGTATACTGAATAACAAAATGACTCTTAATATGGTCCTGGCTCAAAAAAGCATCCTAAGGCATGTGAGTCACACTTCTTACATGAAATAGTGTGTACCATAGAATAGGGGGACCATTTTAGACACATCCACTGGAAATAGGATCTGAAAAGGAGTCTTTGTGTTGTTAAAATGTAAAGATCTTTTTGCATGATGCAATGATTGCCTACCTTTCCCCTGCTACCCAGATGTGCATACCGTTATTATTGACTTTAGTATCTCTGCTGTCTTGATTTTTAACTATTTTTGATCTAGGTGGGCTATAATAATAGATATAGTGATATATATTCATGTAATACTCACGTGTAAATTAATAACGCAATTCAACTTTCTAAAAAAAAAAAAATTGGTTGTGAGTGGCTTCTGTTGAAGATGGATGAATCCAGTACAGTGCAATATAATACCTATGTTACACAGGGGAATGGAACACATTTATATATGAGAATGAAGCGGGAAATAATGCAGCTGCCATGTGCTGAATGAAGCCCATATTAGCAACATGGTTATCTCCAGGGCCATAGGCTTGCAAATTGAGGAAACAGAGCCAATGACATTTGTTATGGAGGCCCTGTGCAGCACTTAACATGCTTCCAAGCACAGAGGTGAGTTCATATCCGATAGGCAAAAAGGGAATTAAATTGGCCATGATGTCCCTATTCAAGTCAAAAGAAGGGCATTTAAGAAGTACCACTCATTACCTAAGCCTTATTCACGACCTGCAGTATTATAATAACTTTATACGTGTCTATCTGACCTCTAAAGCAAGGTTTTGGCATTCCAAATATAGAAGCTATAGCTTTGCAATGCATTCATTATTTTTCATGAAGGGGCTTCGACCAACTTCGACAAAACAGTTTTCTATTTTTTTTAGAAATAAAATGATATACCTTCTTCCAAATAAAACACTGCATGCCATTACCCATAAGGACTTTGGCCTATAGCTCACACACTGTTATCAATGTATGCTTCTGCTTACTGGTGTCTCAGCAATCACTCTAGATCTCATTGATATCAGTCACTATTATGCTGCTTGTCATTGTCTCAATAAATGTTGGTGTCCACCCCAGTGTAGCATCTTTTTAATGTTACCACCAATATTGCAATAAATTGACACTGATTAAAATACAAATAATTTTTGTTTTGGAACCATTATACAATTTGTGCTAGGTAACAGGCTGAAAGCTACTGAGATAATAGAGCAGCCTTAAGGTGGAAGGGCCTGGGAAAGGCATACAACTGTCTCCATGACTGTCATAAAAGCTTTAAGGTATTTTGGGAGAGGGATTTTAGGTGTTTTAGCAATTTTATTTAGGGCAAAGTGTGGTGATGTGCTTCATATCTACTTTATTTTCTATGACCATGTTCTTTTGCAGTTAAAATGTGATGTTTATTATACACAAAGTGCTAAGTTGCATCTTATACAGATGGTCTTGTCTTCCTGGTCAGATCTAGTGCCAGTATGTGGACGTAGCATTGAAGCATTGACAGATCAGGGACATGCCTAGGCTGAACACAGCAGACTATGTGTGGCCCATGCACAAAGGACAGCCTACATTCAAGTAAGAAGTGTGGTGTCTTTTTACCAGTCATTGGGCATAGCAGATCTTCATCAAAGATAGTGGTGGTTCCCAAAAGGGGGATTAGGCCTCTGTTCGACCATTTCCTTTAAGAATCCATTAATATTCATTATACACTGTGATACCCCATAAGGCACCATTTCAACTGCTGCACTGCACACTGAACATCATGGGTCAGTCACTGCTGTCATGCCCCCCCACAATCGATCCAGGCATGGGGCAGAGCGGCCCTCTGTGTATTTTGTGTGACTTGGTAGGTCACCGTCTTTTACTGGCATTTGATCAATGAAGTGCTGGAAAGTCAAAGATAAATATGCTAATCCTGTTTTGTAGGTGGTGCTGTGAGGTTGTGAGGCCTCTACCCTGCCCTCAACTTGGCTTGTCCCAGACTGTTACATGCTAGGGTAGCGAGCCAGTGAGTTTGTTTGGGGGCGGAGGGGGGGTGGGGGAGGGAGTTCTGGACTTATGGAATCGGGTTTAGAGCATGTGGGTCTCAGACAGGGGAATTTTGCCAGGAAGGAGGGGTCAGGGGACTCACATCAGAGTGGGCTATGCAAGTGGCAGGGAAAAAGACAATGGAATTGCAGGGCGCGGAGACCTGGTGCGGACTGCTCAGCAGCGCACCAACTGCCCATGAATGTGAACAGCAAATGTAGCTGTCTTTAGAAACCTTGCACTTGACGAAGCTTGGGAAGTTTACAAAAAAATGGTGAACCTGCGAATCAATCAATTGCCCACACCTCTACATAATACCGCACTCCTACTTAACAGTCGTCCTGGTTTCTGTACTCAGTGGGTAGCAAATGGCTCTTTGGGGACGAAGTGCCAGGGGGGAAGTTCAGCTTTATTGCAGTTGCATCTTGGAGCAAGTTGTTGTTGCCCCACGCCGTCTATTTTGATTTAAATTGTCATATTTTGTCTGTACAACCAATTTTGTTTGATTCATCTGGAAAATAATCCAATATTCAGAAATAAACGTGCTTCAGTTAGGGGCAGTAGCGACATTTAGAAGTTATAAACTAGATTTTAAGCCAGAGTTTTGGCAGGGCGCACTGATATTTTCTGCCTTTGAAAAAAGACAAAGAGCAAAATCGCAAGGGGAATGTAGACTCTCAGGTTGTTTCCGTCAAAATAAATGTGCCCATTAATTTTAGCTTCCAATCCCTTTTCACATTTTCCCAGTAATAAACGAAGCATTAGCTATTATCTATAACGTTCTCATGGAACACTACAAAGCTGAACTGTTTCACAATAACTGTCTAATACACAAGAAAAGGAAAAAGTGAATACAATAGTTAGTGGTTTCATGAACCTTTGAAGTGTGTCCAATTATCTAGGAAAATGCTTTTGCTACACGAGCAACGTTTTATGTCCACAGACGATGTCGTTTTAACAAGTCTAACAAGAATTGCTGAAAATGTTAAGCCTAACTTTACCACTGTAGCCAAAGCCGATATAAACTTGAAACTTTGAAATTTGAGGCTTCATAGTTTCAAGCCTTGCAATTTGCAGAAGTTCCAATAAAATGAATGCCTCAATAAATGGATAGCAGTGAAACAGCCTTCACATGCCAAGTGAAACACATATATGTTTTAAAAGACACATCTAAGATTTCCTAATACAAATTTTGAAACATGTAATGAATTATCTATCAAGCATACTCAAAGTCGTTATTTTAAGTGTCCCTAATCTACGAGCGTGTAGTGGTTTTCAGGGTAACAACAAAATGACAGTTTTTTTGACGAAGTGTAGCCTTTCTTAAGTTTCCTCTCTCCATACCATACAAAAACACAACCCCAACGCATACTTTTATAGACGTTTTTAGGGCACTTATTTGAGAGATGTTTATCAAGCTTTGTTAATTCATATCCAGATTTCTCCACCTTTGTCAATATAAATGAAAGTGCAATTTATTATTCAGTTGGTCCTGCTATTTGTGTAACCTTCCTGTGAAGAATTAGCGATCTCTTTATGCAGTACATGTAGCTCACTGACATTTTTACGTGTCCATAATACAATAACAAACACCTTTGGCGTCTCAGAAAGTGGCATGTTTTCCCGATTATACCTGGTCCTCAAAAATACAATTAATTGCAAACTATTACAGATCTCTGAAGATTTAGGCTTGAACAAGACTGAATTTGGCTAAACAAAAATAATAATATTTCTGCATCATACATATGACTCTAATTCAGCATCAAATCCTCAGTTCATGATTTCCAAAATATCATTATATTTTGTTCCTTTATAAATTGACTAGCCAATATATGTGTTGCTTTCTTCCAGATCAAATTAACATTCTTCCGCCTGGCAACTTATGTGACTCCTAGGTTAGCGGTTTTAATTGCATTCAATAAAGCCTGCTAAAGCTTTTTGAATAGAATGACATCTGTAATGGAATGTCCCCAAAAGAAGCCTGCTCTTTTTTAGATAATCTAATACCATCATCTAATACCATTGTTCATCATATGCATTATGGGGCGAACGCTAGTCGGCATAAGATTAAAGACATTTGTCACAAGTTATATTTGTAAAAATGTAATCCAATCCATGTCCCACTCTTTATCAAATTCCACTTCTTAAAATATTTTCTTCGAGCTCTTCTTGACAGTGCCACAAGCTGAGATTTAGATTAATTATTTGTATATATTTATACACACATACATACATATATATACATATATATACATATATATATATATACATATATATATATATATATATATATATATATATATATATATATATATCATCATCATCAAACAAAGCTTCCCCAGTTTGAAGACGCACTCGAAGAGCAGATGAATTTAAAGGAAACTGGCATTTTCATTCAGATGCATTTATTTGCCTTACGCGTTTCAAAGCACTCAGCTTCTTGATCACAGGCATGATGATACTACACAGAAATGGTGAAAAGGCACTCCCCTCTGCATGACCATTTAATTAGCCCTTAGTGGGCCTCACAGGTGAAATCAATTAAGTGTTGCATGCTGGGATCAGTAGTGCACTTTCAAAATTCCTTTACCTTTAGTAGGCTTCTGTGCTGTGTCAAAGTGTTCATTTCATTAAAGAGCCCTCCAGTGGGCCTCCGAGATGAAAATGTTCAGTTTATTTTTCTTCAGGAAGACTCGGAGTAGTTCCATGTCCTCGTGGCCCCCTCACCTTGACCTTCAGGGGTGGTGCAGTCTTCCCGGCTGGACTGCCAGCCGGTCCGCTCCTATCCTGAAAGTCTCGGGGTGATTCGTCAAGCGGGGGCCGAGAAAAAAGGGGGGTCCCAAAACGCTTTTTCCCCATGCAATTTTCCATAGGAACCTTTAGTCGCAGCTACAGCCCGAACTGCTGAATGGAATTACACCAAATTTGGCAAATAGGTAGCCCTTGGTTCAGTGTCGTGCCTTTTGCTTAAATGGTGTAAATCCGCTCAGTAGTTCCTGAGAAAATCAAAAGTAAAGTCACATATATATCTATGGCCGAGTAGGGTCCGCGTACCCTCCCGATCAAGAGCTGCTTGCTAATTGGCTGTCAACACTCCAAATCAGGAAGTGTTGGCAGCCATCTTGTTCCTCGGTAGAACCGAGGAACAAGAAAGCAGTAAAACAATCGCACAAAACGCAAAAAGGGGGCAGGGTAGAAACACCCTGACCCCCTAGGCCTGCTCAGGGGGTCCCACAAGGACCCCCAAAGCCCCCCCCCCCAAAAATTTTTGTTGAAAAAATCAGCAAAAACGCGCTGGGTGCGCGGATCCTGCCGATAAAAAAAAAATCGAAGCGCGATCTCCCGCGCTTCGATGCTATTTGGCCCCCGGGTGGGCCAAGTCCCGGGGGCATGCGGGGTTTTTGATTTTTAAGTGTGGGGGGGCCTTTAAGGCCCCCCCAAGCCCCGGGGACCACCACCCCCCGGGGCTTTAAAAAAATAATGGTGCGGGAGGGCCGAGAGCCCTCCCGCAGCCCCGGGGACCGCCACCCCCCGGGGCTTCTTTTTAAAAAAAAATTAAAGTACCTGTGTGGGGGGCTCCAGCCCCCCCACATGCCCTGGGGACCGCCACCTCCCCGGGGCACTAAATATTTAAATATGGGGGTCCGTTACGGACCCCCAGAGCCCCGGGGACCACCACCTCCCTGGGGCTTTGAAGAAGTTGGGCGGCGCCCTCCTGGAGCCTGTGATGGCCCTGGGGACCACCACCCCCCAGGGCCGGCTCCTGCAGTGTCCCGGGGTGCTCACCCTCGGGACACTGTAGTTTGCTATGGCAGGGCGGGAGCCTCGCGGCTCCCGCCCTGCCATAGCAAGCTGCTGGTTTTGGAAGAGAGAGCAGGAACCTGCCTCTCTTCCAAAACAAGACAATGCTTTCCACATGGGGAGCTGCGTCTTAGCAGCTCCCATGTGGAAAGCAATCGGCTCCCGAGGACGCGGGAGCCGGCGGGATCGTGGGGGATTGGGGACCCCCACGGTCCCCAACGGAGAGGCCAGCCCTGGGGGATGGGGTCCCCGTGGCTACAAGTGGCCCGGGAGGGGGCCACGTGGCCCCCCTCCCCAAAATTTTATATTTAAAAAAAAACATTTTTTAAAAATACAAAGGCCGGCCCCGGGGGATGGGGTCCCCGGGGCCATAAGTGGCCTGAGGAGGGGGGCAGTGCAGCCCCCCTCCATAAGTTTTTTTTAATAAAAAAAGAAGGCCATGCCCCGGGCGATGGGGTCCCCGGGGACGATTAAGGCCTGGGGAGGGGGGCCACGCGGCCCCATTCCAAATTTTTTTTTTTATAAACAAAATATTAGGGGGCAGGCCCTGGGGGATGGGGTCCCCAGGGCCAATAAATTAGAAAAAGGAGGGGGGCCACACAGCCCCCCTTCTTAAAAAAAAAAACAACAAAAGACCGGCATCGTGCCGGAGGCCACGCCCCCTCCTTGCAGCACTCTGCAAACGTGCCCCCTGGCGCGTTTGCAGAGGGGGAACAAATTCCCCTTGAATACTGGGGGTCCCTGGGGGCCAACTAGCCCACCAGGAACCTCCAGTATGCGCCAGGGGGCTGCGTTGCAGAGAGGTGTACAGAGGCCACGCCCCTTTTTACACCTCTCTGCAACGCAGCTCTGTGGCGCTTTTTGGAGGTACATGGTGGGCTAGTTGGACTCCAGGGACCCTCAGGATTCAAGGGGACTTAATCCCGCAACTTAAAACGCGCCACGGGGCGCGTTTGCACAGTGGTGAAGGGAGGGGCGGGGCTTCAGGTGACATGTGTGCAAACAGGCCCCGTGGCGCGTTTTAAGATGGGGAATTAAATCCTCTTCAATCCTGAGGGTCCCTGGGGGCCAACTAGCCCACCAGGTACGTCCAGAAAGCGCCACAGAGCTGCGTTGCACAGAGGTGTAAAAGGGGCGTGGCCTCTGTACACCTCTCTGCAACGCAGCTCCTGGCGCATACTGGAGGTACAGGGTGGGCTAGTTGGCCCCAGGGACCCTCGGGATTGAGGAGGAATTAATTCTCCAACTTAAAACGCGCCACAGGGCGTGTTTGCAGACATGTCACCTCAGGCCCCACCCCCTTCCTTCACCATTGTGCAAATATTCCTCTAAAATCAGCCGAACTACGAATTCCGATTTACTCACCTGTTATCAGGAGAGACCTCAGTGCTGCATCTTTGAGCCCAGTACTGATCCTGAAAAGTAATTTTAACCGTACTTACCAGTAACTTGAATTTCCTTCCATAGGCTAACATTGACTGGTTTCACTTGGAAATTCTTCTAAGTGTGGAGTTTTGGAACTTTATAATATTCCTCTAAAATCAGCCGAACTACGAATTCTGATTTACTCACCTGTTATCAAGAGAGACCTCAGTGCTGCATCTTTGAGCCCAGTACTGATCCTGAAAAGTAATTTTAACCGTACTTACCAGTAACTTGAATTTCCTTCCATAGGATATCATTGCCTGCTTTTTGCTGAAAAAGTTTGTCGATTTTTGAAACATACAAAAATATTCCTCTAAAATCAGCAGAACTACGAATTCCGATTTACTCACCTGTTATCAGGAGAGACCTCAGTGCTGCATCTTTGAGCCCAGTACTGATCCTGAAAAGTAATTTTAACCGTACTTACCAGTAACTTGAATTTCCTTCCATAGGCTAACATTGACTGGTTTCACTTGGAAATTCTTCTAAGTGTGGAGTTTTGGAACTTTATAATATTCCTCTAAAATCAGCCGAACTACGAATTCTGATTAACTCACCTGTTATCAAGAGAGACCTCAGTGCTGCATCTTTGAGCCCAGTACTGATCCTGAAAAGTAATTTTAACCGTACTTACCAGTAACTTGAATTTCATTCCATAGGATATCATTGCCTGCTTTTTGCTGAAAAAGTTTGTCGATTTTTGAAACATACAAAAATATTCCTCTAAAATCAGTAGAACTACGAATTCCGATTTACTCACCTGTTATCAGGAGAGACCTCAGTGCTGCATCTTTGAGCCCAGTACAGATCCTGAAAAGTAATTCTAACCGTACTTACCAGTAACTTGAATTTCCTTCCATAGGCTAACATTGACTGGTTTCACTTGGAAATTCTTCTAAGTGTGGAGTTTTGGAACTTTATAATATTCCTCTAAAATCAGCCGAATTACGAATTCCGATTTACTCACCTGTTATCAGGAGAGAACCCAGTGCTGCATCTTTTAGCCCAGCACTGACCCTGAAAAGTAATTCTAACCGTACTTACAAGTAACTTGTATTTCCTTCCATAGGAATCCATTGTCTGGTTTTCAGCAGAAAAGTTTCAAAGTGTCGATTTTCACAAACTACAAATATTCCTTAAAAATCGCCTGTATGACTTAAACGCATTCTTTCAACTGTTTACAGGAGATGCACCAGTGCTGGATCCAGGATCCACCACTGAGTAAGAAAAAGTAACGATAACACTATTTACCTGCTAAGTGAATTTCCTCCCATAGGATAACATTGGTGATTCTATGTGAAAAAGTTTGTGCCAACTTTTAAAATACAATAATATTCCTTAAAAATCACTACTGTAACCAAAACGCTTTTACTCAACTGTTTACAGGAGATGTCCCAGGACTGAATCTAGGATCCAGTCCTGCGGTTAGAAAAAGTAATCCATAAAGTAACTAATTGCATTTAACTAGAAATTCACATTGAGCTCAATGTTGCATTGTGTTTGAAATTGTGTTGCCCATTGCAACAACTGTAACTACTGTACTTAAAAGTCTATTGCCTATTTGCAAAGTATTTAAACTAAAGTAATTCATTCTGGGAAAGTATATTTTGTAATGTAATCTATAATGTAATTACAATGTAATTTAAAAAATAAAATATCTAAAAATAAATAGTTTAAAAAAATGTAGTAAATCAGTATCAAAAAAACAAATATAACAATTAATACATTTAAAAATTGTCATTTACAAAACCTTTGAAATTCACTGAAAAAAACCCTAGGTTTCAGATGTGTTATAGTTAGGAATTAGCATTTAAAAAACCTTTGAAATTCACTGAAAAACCATAGGTTTCAGGGACAGTTATAGTTAGAAATTAGCATTTAAAAAACCTTACAAATTCACTGAAAAAACCATAGGTTTTAGGGACAGTTATAGTTAGTTGGACATTGCACTCGTACAAAACCCGTGAAATTCTCCCGTTATAGTTATTTCAGCTAACTATAACTCGCGCCCCCGCAATGCACTGCTGATGATGTCACATATTACATCACTCATGACATGGTCAGTGACATCACTGATGACATCACTGATGACATCTCAAATGACATCACTGATGACATCATCCAGTGACTGTGTGTTTCTGTAAAGTTTAAATATTTTTAATATATATAGGGAAAGGCGTATTGAAGAATGAGTGGGTGTATAAGTGTCTGTATGGATGATTTAGTAGGTGCGTGACTAACTCTATAAGTGAGTGATTAAACGTATCTTACTGAATGCATGGGTTAGTGACTAAACTGGGTGAATGTCTGTATCCGTCTGTCTGTTGCTGTGTAAGTGGCTGCATGGGTTTGTGAATAGCTACATGAGTGTCTATATGAGTTATTGATTGGTTGTCTGAGTATCTGTATGGGTGCCTGAGTGTTTGTGTGGGTGGGGTGTGTGCGACTCTGTGCATAGATGTGTGAGTGGGTGATTCACTGGGTGGATGGTTTCAAGAGTGCATCTGTGATAGACTGTATGGGTGGGTAAGTGTGTGTGTAAGAGTGTGTTAGTGAGTGAATGTATGTCCCAGTGGTACATGTGTGAGTAACTACATATGTGAAAGGCAGTATATATGTGTGTTAGAGTATATAAATAGCTATAAGCGAGAGTGTGTGATTGTGAGAGTGACTGTATGGATGAGTGTGTGCTTGTATCAGTGATTGTATAAGAGCGTAAGAATGTGCTAGTATTTGTATGAGTAAGTGAGCTGGTGTGTGTATAACTGTATAGGTGAGTAAATGGCAGTGTGTTTAATTATTTGCATGACTGACTAGGTGTGTGAGTACTCTCTATGGATGAGTGGCGGTGTTTGAGTGTCTATATAGGAGTATGAGTGCATATGATAGTCCTATACTGAGTGACCATAAGTATGAGTGACTGTACAGGTGAGTGAGTGGATGTGTGTGTAGACCTAAGAATCAGTGAGTGGGTATGTAGTCATTGGTGCTGGAGTGTCTATGGTTTTGCGAATGGCAGTCTGTAATTTAGAGTGGGTGTCTCAAAGGTTACATTAGGGTGTGAGGAGGTGCATCACATTATCACGTGGATGATGTCATCAGTGATGTCATCAGTGATGTCATTTGAGATGTCATCAGTGATGTCATCAGTGATGTCACTGACAATGTCATGAGTTATGTAATATGTGACGTCATCAGCAGTGCAATGCGGGGGCACGAGATATAGTTAGCTGAACTAACTATAACGGGGGAATTTCATGGGTTTTGTACGAGTGCAATGTCCAACTAACTATAACTGCCCCTAAAACCTATGGTTTTTTCAGTGAATATATATATATATACCACACGCCTCGTTGAAGCCGGGACCCATCAGCCATGGTGTGCGCCAGGGTACGAGGATACCCTGTGTACTTTACAATTCACTCCGCAACAAAGCTGCACAGCGCACACTCCTTCCGCAGATTAAGAGGCACAATCCGTTAAGTGCAAGGGGTGGTTTATTCCAGGTACCAAGCCGAAAAACCCAACGCGTTTTGGCGTTTGTACGCCTTGATCAAGGCGTACAAACACCGAAACGCGTTGGAGGCCAAGGTGTGCCATGGAACACTCGATCTCTAGTTACAAAACCATGCTGCACCAACAGTGAAAGAGGTAGCCAGTAAGCTGGTGGTAGCTGTATGGTAACCAGGGTCCGAAGGTGGGGGTGTTCTGCAGTTCCTGTATTCTAGTGAGAAGCAGCAGGAGAAGGGAAATATCACTTCAATGAGTCCAATACAAAAGTAGAGGCAAGCAGACCCTGAATTGCCTTGAGGGGTACCTAGAGCTGAGCACAGAGGTACTACTTGGAGTGGCAGCTGAGGAATGGCTCATCATGTCACCAAAAAAGAAGAACAAGTATGCAGGGGCTGAGGCCTTAAAAAATGGGTCTCCCACACTCCTAAATATGTTATCCTAAATATGTTATACAGAGCTCTCAATCAGGAGACCTTGCCTATAAAATGCATCTCTCCAGAAAGAAGTTATTATTGATGAAATCACTACACTATAATCATTTTTATGTGAATGCTACAGCTGGTGAGATCAAGGTAGTGATTCAATCATTGGAATCCAAATTGGAGACCCTGATTAGGTAAATTGTTTTGATGGAACAAAACACACAAGACATTGGAGAACATAAAGATATCTTTGGGAGCTAATGCACAACAATGGAGAAAATATTTGTACTTCCTGGAGTTTACTATAAATGCCATTACCAATATGGAGACGCAATTGGAAACATTGGAGAATGTTCATAGGGGATCACCGGGTTACATTATGTTTGTTGTCACCCTATTGAAGCATTTACTGGGAGACTGAGAGGACCTTGCAGTGATAAGTCTTTTTCATTACCCAAGAAAAAACTCCTTCATGGAGAGTACAGTGAGTTACATGACCAAGTAGGCCCTGAAATTGGAATGGGGGGACAGAAACAGGCTCCTTAAACCCTTTCTGTGGTAGAGAAATGTGTGAATTGCAACTATAGGATCTAATATTACCTTGACCTTTGCCAAGTAACCTTGCAGAGGAAGCATGCTCTGCTAGAGTTAAAAAATAGCTTTTAGCTATGGAGGTTTCTGCAGCAGTAAGTAACCAGGAGCAAGTGGTGGTGCAACACAGAGAGAATATATGTGTCCTCATACAAGAGGAATCTGCTTGTTGATTTTTACAAGGATTCAAGAAAATTGATCTGTTTGAACACTATGTGTAGTACAGCACAGAATGGGGAGTTGCAACTTTCTCACGCTCAACACCAACAAGACAGACATAGTGATCTCTGGCAAGAACACCTCGCCGTTGGACTCCAACTGGTGACTGTCTGAACTCAGACACACACCCTGCACCCTCCCAGGAAACTTGAAATCATCATCAACAGCAAACTGGACATGACCACACAAGTCAACGGCATCATTGCACCCAGCTTCCACATCCTGGAGATGCTGAGGAAGAGATTAAGTGGATTCCAAATAACACCAGTAAAATGGTCACTCATGGCTAAGTCACCAGCAAATTGGACTATGGGAACACCCTCTACGCTGGGATCACCAAGCTATTCACCAGAATACTACAAACCATCCAGAACTCAGCAGACAACCTCACCGCACCCCAGGGAACTCCACGTTTCAAACTTCTCGCACATACATTCAAGGCACTACACAACTTAGACCCCACTTACCTGAACAGTCACATCTCCTTCCACCAACCACCCAGACACCTCCACTCAGCAGGACTCCTATTCACACACATCCCATTTTTTATTTCTCATTTTCAATTGACCAACATACCCTAAGCAGGGCTAAGCACGCAACAGGACATGCTCGCTGGTGATAATACGCTTTACAAATACACATGACATATTAGAGACTCTGGTCTGCTTCTTCACTGATCAAGATCCTTGGACAGCTGTGTGAAATATCAGTCTTAATGATTATATGGATTTAATAATGTTGTCTCTTTTGCTCTTGTCATCCTGCTACCTTTCATTCTTTTTCTTCTTCCCCCATAAATTGAAAATGTTTTGTGAGAGCAAGAAGCAAGAAGTTTGCAGAACATCGTCAGGGCAGTGAACTCCTGATTGTTTCAAATCCTGTAATATTACAGTATCATGCTGTACTTTATTAAATAAAAAAAAATGTAAACATAAAAAACAAAGGGTGCTCCAAGACCACACCCAAACTAGCTAGTAAACAGCGCAAATCAGAACACTGCTGGCCCTGTCCCAACCCTTGCCCTTCGATGAAGCGTCTATTCCATTACACATCAGTTATATTTTTACATGTGAAAATCTAATCAATAAAGGCTAGCCAGTAGACAAATGTACCACAATCCCTGTATGGTAATAATATAAATCAAACAATATAGACTATTGTCCTGTCTGTCAACAAACTAACTATGCAGCAGACCACTATATGGATACACAAATACACAGAAAGGCATAACTTTATACTTAGGTTCACTACTCATTCCATAAAAAATGAATCCAAATATGGTTCTTCCAAATGATAATATCTAGCTATTTGGAATCAAATGCAATCAATATTGGGGAATAGTCCACCAAAATGGACCAATACAAGTTTATTTAAAGTTTCAGTCATGCTAGCATTCAGGATAATCAAAAGGAGACTTTGAACCAGATGCCGAATTATAGATAACACTGTGCAAAATACAATGTCACAAGACAAGGAAAGTCATATTCTAAGAACATCTGTGCGGATGACAGACGATTTTGAAATGTCCTCCTTTTCTGGACTGGAAGTGTGAGCCAGAATAGTTTGATCTTAGCAATCTTAACGCTTCCTGAAAAGGCATAAAGATTTGTATAGGTTGAATCTTGTCCATTGTCACCATGGTTAAAAATAAATGTCACGTTGGAGCTTGAAGAGTACCTAGTTGTTATAATTTTAGTTTTCCATTGCACCAGCTAGAGTGACAAATGGCATCAGTCCCTTACCTCACTATCTACATTATTGAGCCATACGTGTCATTTTAAAGCATGCTTGGGAATAAAATATTTAAGACGTATTCCTGCCAGAACCCCTCTGTGTTCCTGTTTTCAAATGATTTGTAAAACAGGAATGTAATTGATAGACTGGATAAAGTTTCCATTACTGACTGTCATAATATCAGTCCACAAGACTTTTTCACATCAAAAATGTGATGTTGGTAGAGCAGAAAATAGAACCGAAATAATGCACATCTAACTAGAGGCTATACAAATATTTTCATATATTACACTTAGATTTAACTTCTGTAAATGCATAGTTTGATGTCCTGGATCATATTTTTGGTCTGCTCATAAAATATGAGACCTAAAATATTTTAAATCAGGAGACTATTTTTAATTTCCGGGAGCTAGAGCTAAGTCTGTGACAGATTTTCTCCCTAAAACTGTAGTACATGTAGTCACACCCATGAAAATATAAAGTATTGTGGGCGATTTCATAATTAACTTCAGTAAATATATAGTTTAATATAATTTTTTTGGTTTATGCCTAACATATAAAAATTTACAAATACACATAACATAATAGAGACTCTGGTATACCGGTTCATCGCTAGACTGGAAATAAATAAGTTCAAGAAGAAAAAAAACAGACTCTACATCTTCTCCATGTGTGCACCCATGACCTGGAACTTGATTCCACCAACACCTGAAATGCAACTACTCTCCTGCAATTTAGAAACTTATTGAATGCACATCTCTTCATTGATCAATTTAAACTGAAATCCTGAGCTTTCTCCTTCGGTCAACGCTTCATTGCTTCTTAGCTAGGTCTGCACTATACTATACAAGTATGATTATATACATATATACATCTGAGCATATATAATAGAAACTACAAACAGATGTGTAGTAAAGCACAACACCTGTGCGGCAGGAACTGATGACATGTGCAAGCATATGTTGCTTAAGACTCATTGCCACTTCGTATGCATTTGCCAATTTTGGAGCTGCATAGAACAATGGAATACAGTGTCAAAACAGGTGTGTCTTCACTTTAGCATTCATGGTGCATTTTTCTCACATTTTGATCATTCTGTAATAAATTCACGTTTTGCCTTATTTTTCATCTAGAACTCAGTCCTTTATGATTCCTACATTTTATTCTGTTTAACTCTACTAAATTGCATTTTCCCAATGAGTAGTGTAGACCCAGATACAGAATATATAGAGTCATAAAACATAGCCCCAATTGGTCAAATCTAAGCAAAATCCAAAGTGTCAAACTCATAAAGAGTACTGGCAGCATCCCATAAGAAAAATCAAAGACAAAATGGACAGAGTCTCAGCATGTGCCCAATAGCATGTGCCCAAAGAAAATTAAAAAAAGACAGCCCCATATCCCAATACTCAGAGTATTTTATACAAAACTTAGGGTCGAATTGGCAAATCAGAAACAACAATGTAATTTTCTAAATCCTTAGTATGAACCCAGTTCTTAAGATAAGAGAAATATTTGGCTTGCTCCCTCATTAAATGCACTCCAGAGATGCAGAACACAAATGAAATATTTCTTAAACAATGGCTCTTAGAATTAGCACAACCAAACTAACGCTTCCAGTGTAAGTCCTTGACAATGATACTTTAAGCGCATGATGGAAGCTTCATTCACAATACATGCTTTCTAACAATGTTATATATTGTTAATACATTGGTGTAATTCCTTCGATGCTCTGTGGAAACAAGAGGGGAGATGACTTTGCAGCAGGATGCTGATTGGGAGGGGCAATGAGCAGGGGCAAGTTCAGTAGAACACTAGATGCTGCATCCATTTTAAAAATAATGGCGCATCACACGAAAATGTGGCATAACTATTCGCAGCATTATTTACACTTCTAATTGACCTAGGTAACTCATTCCAAGTGCAACATCATTAGTTCATCGGTTACGACTCAATGCATCATTAAAAACACTAATTGTCAAAAATAAATTTCACACAGCATTTGCACATTTTGCATATTTTGAAGAACGCTACAACTCTTCCCCCTTCTGAGTATTATAATAATCACTAAAACTCCATTTATAACTTTAATAATTAAGCATTAGTCTTTGAAGTCTTCAGCTTTTTAGTTCTCTGAACATCCTCCTCCATTCATCTAATCAATTGGCACGCTCAATCCTGATATTCATCCATTTCAAAAAAGTTGTCTGATTTCCTCCTTTACCGGGATTTTGTATAATTTTGTTTCTCTCCCTTCTTATTACCATATCCTTTCATTGTACAATTTATTAGTTTTTAAAGGAACAATATAGAAATCGCACAAATTAACATTATTATTATTGGTGCTAAAACATGTTGTAGAACTCCATTACCAGCATTACATAGTCACTCACCGGGAAAACAGCGTTTACAACGCTGCCATTATATTGCGGTGCTTTTACAACGCGGTCGTTACAACGACCGCGTTGTTAGTACGTGATACCTTTACATTGCAAGTCATTAGATCGACTTGCTGTAGGGGGCGCTCTAAACTAAGGAATAGTATCATTTACTATTCCAACACCTTCCATACTGTTGCACACGCTGGAGTTGAAATAGTAAATTATACTATTCCTAAATCCAGCGTGCCCCCTACAGCAAGTCGATCTATTGACTTGCGATGTAAAGGTATCGCGTTTTAACAACGCGGTCGTTGTAACGACCGCGTTGTAATGGAAAGCGATGTAATAGCATGCGTAGTAACATGCTATATTCCCACTCACCTATTCTCCCAAAACTACTCAGTATCTTCTTTATTCTAAACCCTACAGTTTCCCAGACACCTGGCTTTTCTAATGACCTAATTTCATGTGCCAGATTAGTTATGTTACTAATGTATTAGTCAATCACTCCACTATAATCAGGGACATAAGTACAACACTTCTCTGCCCCAATTATCTTACAGACACCACCCTATTTTACCAAAATAATGTCTAATGTAAGGTGGTTTTGCATTAGCATTGGTCTTTTTGCCAACATCTCTACACTCACCAGCCTGAAGGACCCTGCTGTATCTCTTGCAAGTTTAACTACAACTTTAGACAAACATCTAATCTTTACATAATTCACGGCTATTCCCATAGGAGGAATAATTGTCCCCACTAAGTCCAAAACCACTTGCCCAAAACATCTCTTCATTCTCCTTAAATTGTGTTCATCGTTTAATTCCTCCACATGATAGATTCCAGGAAAAACTAAAGCTATATAGCGCAAACCTACCCAATTCCTTGGCAAATTTAAATAAGCAGCCTTTTCTCTGAAATAATAAATTACTCTCATGATATTTTCTTTCCCTGTTAGGAAACCCCCACAAAATTCATACGTTTGTCACGTGCTCTCACCAACAAATTCTGTCTTACCTACTTCCATAGGACTCTACCTTACCATGCACATTCCACCTTTTCTTTCTTGCTCCATTCTCAATCTTGGATATAAACCAGGAAACCTAAATTCTTCTTCTTCCCTGATCACTTCTAGAGCAGTCTCATGCTCTTCTAAAGTCCCTATCACTTTTATGCCTCTCTCATTAAATTCCATAATAAAATAACACTCTTCCTTACTTAATAAACATGAATAAGCAACAACATCCATATTAGTTTCAGCTCTGATTTGTACAATACCCTTTAAATATTTACCATATTTTGTCTCTTTATCATATTCACTAATGAATAAATTCTCCAGTCTCACATTAAAATTAGTCAGGTAAGGAGAAAGAAACTCCTCATATTTAAAGATAACAACAAACACATTGCAAGAGAGTGAATAGTAAAGCTCAAGTTGCTCATAAGTGGCCCCTTCCCCAGCCAATTTTGGAAGAAAAGTGCACACGAAACAGTCATCAACCCGCATAATCTCAAGGTATTCTGAGTACACATTATATCTAAAGCCATTGACTAAATTCTTTTCATGTATTGGTATCTTGTGTCCTAATTCTAATTGCAGCATTACTAGTTATATGTTTTGACACATTTCATACAGGAGTCAGTAAGTACACCAACAGGAGAACTAGTATCACTAATAATAAAGTTATGACTGTCATCTCTAAAATTTTACAGCAAGGGCTATGTCCCATCTTCATGCTAGAGACCAAAAACAAAAAACAAAAAAACAAAAAAAAATTCTTGATAACAAATATCAAATTATTTTTTATCTTCTTTATAGCGCAGGCAGGAAATAATTAAAGCAAAAATAGCGAGTTCAGTTCTCAATTATTTTTAGCTTGAAGTCTCAGTTCTAATTATTGTGAAAAAAACAAATTCAAAATCTAATTCAGCTCCATCAAATCAGCTATTGGAATTGTCTCTGCATGTAAATTCAATTTTTTTCAAACTTTAAAGAGCATTTCCCCCATCTTTTCTTGATTTTTGTCAAAACACAATATTTCAAAGTCTTTATTTCACTAGCAAGGGTGGTGTCCCCTCTGTCAGACTCTAGATCTTTGTAATTTTCCGAATAAACATGTCACCTGTGCAGTGGGAAATAATCATCTTCATCTGTATAATCCTCTTGTATGGTAGCCAAATATACACAAACTGGTGATACATACTTTCGATTAGGAATCTCCTTCTTTCTGATCTTTTACCTGATGATATTTCACTCTCACCAGTCTTCAAGGCTGACTGCTTTCTCTTCTCTTATTCTGGCTCACAGTGTTTCTGCTTCTATGTTCATTTTCCGGGAATTTCTTCCCCCTTTTGTTTTTATAGAGTTTTATATAGCACGAACTAGACCCGAAGATATCAGGTATCAAAGCGCTTTACATGAGCACCAGTTTCGTTACAGATGGACACATTAATTTTTGTGAGGCCCTTACTCTCACATTGACAGTCTTTATGTCTTGATTTCTCTCAGAACTTTGGCTTTCACTTGATCTTGAATTTTGTTCAAGTTCTCTTTTGTCTGCTCTTTCTTAAGTGAATTTACTTCTTCCAAAAGGTGTCTTTTTAATCTAAATTTAGTTACAACTTGTCAATCTTATCATTTTGATCAAAGTCTACTTCTTCCTGCTGCCACCCATGCTTTTCTCTTTGTGTGGCAACAGCCATTCTCTCTGATCATTTTATAAAAGGACTTCTGGAGTTTCAAGCTCTTCATCTGAACTCTCACTTACTTGAATGGTTCCTTTAGATTTTTCTTTAAATTTGATTTTTAACTTGATCTTCACCAGATACAAAAGGAATTTTCTCACCAGAGGTTTCTTCACCCCTCTCTGGAGACACACTGAACTTCCCCTGGACCACCACTTAAACTGTCACTTCAGCAGTCTGTACAAGTTGATCATCATCATCTGCCTCTTCCATGGTCTCAACTGCTCTAACTCTCTTCATGTGGGCAGCGTGGATGCATTGAGGTAAACCTGCACACTTGAATGCACTATTGGTGGTCAGAATATCTTGGAAAGGGCCACCCCACTGTTGATCTTAACACCCCTTGTGGACATGTTCACCAACAATATTCCAGCCCCCTGCATTGAGATTGTGGCAGGGAGTATCTCTGCAGTCTTCTGTGACTACATTCACCTCATGAGACACTTCAGTCATACCTTTGTAATAATCCAGAACGATATCATCAGTTATTGAAACAAATGCATCTGAAGCTACATGTGCAAGCCTCATTGCTCTACCCATGATAATTTCAAGGGGTGATAATCCTGCCTTTCTGTTTAGAGTACTTCTCATATTCATAAATACAAGGGGAAGTGGAACAGAAAAAAGTGATGATCCAGAATGTATCATGTTCTGAGCAGGGTGTACAGAGTCAGAAGTCATTTCGAATGTCAAAGCCTTCAGCCCTAGTGATACAGCAAAACATGAAAAACAAGATGCCCTATAGTGCAGGGTACCAACAGATTCCATTGACTTTGCATGATGATTTGTCAGGGAGCAGTTCACAATGACGGCGCCTGGGGGGGGAGTAGGATTGTCTACTTGGAGAAGTCCTAGAGGTAGACCAAAGTGGCCCATATATTGAGGGTGAAGTCAATGGCCATCCTGTTATATGGTTCCTACCGATCTAGTAGGACTGTGCATTTAGAACAACACAACTTCATAATATTGAGCCTGAGTCTTATTATATCATCAGTAAATGTTAGTCTGTTTGGATAGCTCACACTACTGCATCTAAACTTGTAAACCCACCAAGTTATAGATGTTGTCAGTAACCTAGAACATGACTCTAACATTGTCAAGGAATATGCCGAAACAGATCTACCCTTTTGTGTGTCACTTATGCATGCCCAAAGTGTCACCAAAAAAGATACAATATTGCAATTTCAAATGTTTATTGAAAAGCTGTAATCTTTGTAAATAAAATATGAACTGCAATTATTAAAAAGGTAAGACACATCATTGTAATGAACATTATTATAATGGTGAAAACACAAATAATTTCATGTTAACCAGGTTAATTGTTCATAATCTTACCAACATTACTTTATGCTAAAGAGAGCATCCATCTGCCAGGCCTATCGAAATGACCCAATCACATACCTAGGAACTGTTGGGAAGCCAGCCTTAGTGAATTAAGGAATGCACTCTGTTTCGAGGGCTTATGTCTGCACACTTCTTGCACAGCTATCTTGCTTCTCAGGATGAAGTTCGAGGACAGATTATCTGCATCTCAGTCACAACTCACTATCAGCGTTCAATGATGATTCTGGCAGGAAGTGCACTTCTCACCGACTTCAGCATGGATGCTGTTTTTATAATAAATTGAAAAGCTTATCACACTGTGCCAGAGGTGCAGAACAATGTTTTAATTTGACTGAAGCAGCAGACACGTCTCCTACGAGCCAGAAAAATAAAACAATGCAGTGTGTTCTGAGTTGTGCGACCCTGGAACTGACGGCCTGATTTAGATATTGGTGGATGGGTTACTCCATCACAACGGGGACGGATATCCAGCGCCACCAAAATCTAAATCCCATAATGTCCTATGGGATTTAAATTTCCCCTACGACGTAGTAACCAGTCCGCCAATATCGAAATCAGGCCCTAAATGTTCTAAGGTCACAATTACTATCGTAACAATCCCATTTTCCTATTCGAATGATGCAGGGGTTAGCCATTCTACAGTCCATTCTGTGGAAGTCCCAAACCTCCCCTTTTTGGGAAGAGAAGTACAAATTGTAGGAATTGATAATAAACAAATTGTTAACCAGGTTACAGCAGATGTCCCAGTTAAGATTGGCCAGATTGAGAACAAGCACTAGTTCACTTTTTGTGATTCAAGTCCTATGAACTTACTGGGAAGGGATTTGCTTTGCAAAATTAATTGTTTGATTTACTGTGCACTGGATAGTATTGTAATTGAGAAACAAAATAAGGACTCAATATTTAAAATAAATTCACGAGATTGAATGGTTCAGTTGTTCCCAGTTTGAACTAAAGGAGACCTGCCTCAACCTGGATTTTTGACGTACTGTCATAAATGAGGTATGGGACTTTACTGGAAAGGAGATTGGGTTAATTAAAAGTGCAAAGCCAGTCGAAAATAAAGGTATAGCCAGATTTAGTATTCCCTAGAACTAGGCAATACAGACTCACCAAAGAAACAGAAGAGGGAATGAAAGCAGTGATTGAAAATTAATTGAGCAGGGAATCCTCCGAGAGGGACTTGGTAGTCCTTGTAACGTTTTCCCTGACTGCAAAACTTTTAGTAAGACTGACATACAGAGAAAAACAAGATATGATACCATTTGACAAAGATTGCTCCGGTGCATTTAAGAAATTAAAAGCAAGTTTGTGTCATGCACCCTCGCTCGGGATGCCAGATTACAGTTTAATGTTTTTACTATTTTATCATGAGAGAAGTGGATGTGGACTTTTGATCCTCACAAAGAAGCGTGGGGGTCTCATGCACCCAGTGGTTTTCTTGTCAGCTGTATTGGATCTAGTAGCCGTAAGACTTCCAAGTTGTTTGAAATTGGTTGCAGCTGTTTGCATTGCCATTTAACAAAGTGAAGGAATGACTCATCATACTTAAATTGTATATGTCCAACACTCAGTGGAAATTCTTTTGACCAGACCAAATGCACAGTATATAATAAACAGCAGGCTGGCTTGTTATGAGCAAGTTCTACTTGCAGCAGAAAACATATATATTAGATGTTGTAATTCCTTAAAAGCAGCAACTCTGCTTCCAATTCCAGAAAGGACCTGTGAAGACAGGGGACATGATGAATGGGATGATGAACCTGACCGCAGCTGAATTGAATTACAGAATTATGTACAACACCAAGACCGGACTTAAATAGACACCTTTGAAAATGGTTGATCTGACATTGTTAGTTGTTGGTTCTTGTTTGAGAGACCAATATGGAGTATCAAGAGCTGCCTATGCACTATGTTCCATTTCTGAGACCTGGGAAGCATCTTCTCTGTCAAACATAACTTCAGCACAAATGACAAAATTGGTGACATTGACAAGAGCTTGCTGCTTGTCAGATAATTTGAATGTGACACTTTATACAGACAGCCAGTATGGTTTTGTGGTTGTGCATGACTTCAGTCAGCTGTAGTGCCTACATATTGGATTGTTGATAGCAATAGAGAATCCAAAGTAAAATGCTGTGGTCAAGTGGTTTGTCCATAAGCCTGGAAAGGACTTGGTCACACTTGGAAATAGATATGTAGACCAGATAACATTAGAGGATAAGACAGTCGTGCATGAGGGTGAAAATAATAAATCATGAACAAATACAGCACAAAATGCAGAACATGTAAGTTGTTTCTTTATGAGTTCAATCCACACTTCTTTAAGTGAATTGAGAGATCCCCAAGAGGCAGCCCCAGATAAAGAGAAAAGGAAATGGGAAAAATTGTGTCACAGAAGAAATTATCAGGATTTGTATGTGAATACTGAGAGTAAATCTGACCTTCCCGATTCAATGTTGCACCCAATGAGTGAATAACTCCTTAACAGAACACACACAGGGAGAGAAAGCTGAGTGCAAATATTCAAAAAGCAATGGGAGAATACAGGATTCAGAAATGTTTCTGAGGATGTTTGTGGAAGTTGCATGGTGTGTCAGTTAAATAATCAGAGAAAGAAGACTTTAACAATCATTAACCAAATTGGCAAATCAGAGGGCCCATTTACAAGACTCCAAGCAGACTTTATTGAGATGCCAAATTTCAAAGGTCTAAAGTCATCCTGGTAGTTGTCTGCTTGTTTTCTAAATGGTTTGAGGCCAATTCCACTTGAAGATCAGATAGCCTTACAGTTGCCAAATTGTTGTTTGAAGAGTTGATGCTACCGTTTGGCCTTCCTACTTCTATTGAAACAGATCGTGTTACTCATTTCAAGAATGAGATATTGCAAATAATCTGCACAGTGTTTGAGTACAACCTGAGGTTTAGATCCACAATCTTCAGGAGTTGTAGAAAGGACAAATGGAACTCTCAAGAATAAACTGGTGAAAGGTTGTGCTTCTATTGGTTCTACTGGTCAATACTAATTTATTAGGTGGATTTGTTGAGTCAATACCCTTTCTTATTGTGAAAACACAAGAACATCATACTATATCACTCTGTGTTTTTTTAATTACTCAGTCACTTGGTAAATGTTATTTTACAACCAGCTGAAACTACTATTTATGTGAAATGTAGGTTTCTTTGCAATAGAAACATGGGCAATGTCGTTCAAATAGATATTCATAGCACATGTTTAACACACCTACGATTATAATAAGGCTACCTTATTCAACATGATCACAAATGTAAACACTCACCCATCAAAACAAAAACACACTGGCATAAAAATAAACTGACTAGCAATACATGGCCTGCAACAAAAGAGGGCCTAATACATATCATGGCAGATTGGTAGCTCTATTGCAACCGCAACGGAGTTCCCTCCCTGCTGAGACTATGGTCCACATGCCGAATTTAATTGTGAGGGGACTATAGTTTGACAATGGCAGAGACTACTCCATCTCTACTGTGGTCAAATGTCTCCAAAGGCCCGACGGAGTAAGGGCTGTTGGAGATTTGGCTATATGTCCACCCACCAAATTTAAATGGGTGTATATATAGACATTTTTCAATCCCCGTCACTGCCAGGAAAAACCTGGCAGTAAGGGGAATTGAAAAGTTCTCAATGCCCCTCTCGCCATGGGAGGAAACGTCTTTGGCGAAGGTGTTATTATTTTGTTATTTTCAAAACAAAAATCCCAATTTGGCATTTTCTTTTTGAAAATAAAAGAATAATTGTTACTTTTCCATGCAGCTCCTTCATAATTGATGGAGCCGTCCAGCAAAGTTACAATGCATTGGCAGGAACCACCTTGACGGTGGCTCCTTTCAATGCTTGAAATGTCTGCCGGGTTGACAGACATTTCAAAATTTGGTGGTAGGCACCTCCGTCAGGATGACAGGGTAATTAATCTTCTCTGTCACCCTGGAGGAGAAAGGCAGACCACCAAAATATAAATGAGACCTACACACTCACAAACATATGCATGCTCAAACACACAACTCATAAAGCATACTCACATTCACTAGTGTTATCACACACTTACAATCTCAAACACACACTAGCATATATCATACACTCAACAAATACACATATAAACAAAAAAATCACAGACACCTACACTTTCATGCATATATCTATAAACATACCCGGCACACACACAGCATACCGACCCTTAAATTTATAAAACATGCATAGAACAAACACTGGCACAAAAAGTTATATTAAGACTACCTCATACACACTGATGACAAATATAGACCTCACCCATCCAAACAACACACAGAAGCACAAAATAAACAGACTTGCAAACATCATCACAAATAAAAGCATACAAGCACAATCTCATAATAAACATTCGTTCGCCAGCACTCTCATTCACCCAATCATACACAATCTGCAACGACTCACAGACTCATGAACCTACAAATGCTAAAACACTCATACTCATAAATCATACTCACATTCACTAGTATAATCTCAAACACACACTAACACATTTCATGCACTCAACAAATACATACATAAACAAAATATCAGGAGACACCTATACTTTCATACATACATCCATAAACATACCTTGCACACGCACAACATACAGACCCTTAAACTTACATCACATGCATAGGACAAACATTGACACAAAATGTTATACTAAGACTTCCTCATACACCATGATGACAATATAGGCCTCACCCATCCAAACAACACACACAAGCACAAAATAAACAGACTTGCAAACATCATCACAAATAAAAACATTCTGTTAGACCTGTCAACCTTGTGGTGGGCTTCCCCCATACTTTTTGCCTTCCTCCTCCATTTTTTCTTATCTCGATTTTGCTATTATTAGGACTCTGCACGCTTTATCAATGCTAATTAGTGCTAAAGTGCATGTGCTCCCTCATTAAAACATGGCAATATTGGCTTATCCTAATTGGTATATTTAGTTTACTTATACTTCCCTAGTAAAGTGGTATTACATGCACCCGGGCCTGTAAATTCCATGCTACTAGTGGGCATGCAGCACTGATTGTGCCACCCACTTAAGTAGCTCTTTAAACATGTCTCAGGCCTGCCATTGCAGAGCCTGTGTGTGCAGTTTAAAACTGCTATTTCGAACAGGCAAAATACAATTTTTGCTAGGTCCAAACGTTCTGTTATAATACATATATGTCACACCTAGGGTAAATAAATAAAATAAATATAAATCCATATTTGTAAAGCGCGAACTACTCACCCTTACGGGTCACAAGGCGCTGGGGTCCGTTGTCGAAATTAAGTGAGCTATTGCCCAGAGTCACATGGTGCTGAGCTGAGCTGCCACCTGAGCCGGGGATTGAACTGTGAGCCCTGTGCTCCGAAGTCAGCTGCCCTGGCCGCTGCACCACACCTCTCCTGTGGTAGGCCCTGGATAGCCCAAAGGGCAGAGTGCAATGTATTTAAAAAGTAGGATATGTACCTTTACGTTTTACATCTTCTGGTAGTGAAAAACTCTTACATTTGGTTTCACTTCTGCAACGCCTATCTCTCCCATGGAGTTGTCTTATTACATTTCATATTACTAATACTTTTGTTTATTGGCATTTCAAAGATTACAACAGTACAGATTAATATTAACACTAGGTCAGTTTCTTGGGATTACAATTGTCAGTCCATGCTGTACAAGAAGGTGCAAGCGAACACCCACATGGGATGGGGATATGATTGAGCCTTCAGAAGCATTAGATACCATAAGATAATAGTAATACACATTCAAAAAACAAACTATTCCTGTGTCCATGCATGTCTTAGGCTTATCACAGGATGTAAGAACAGCATCAGTTGTAGAGAGGTGAGGGTGGATGAAGGGGCCAGAGGAAGACAATTCACTCTGCCTACCGCAGCTCCAGGACCTATACACCCCCAGTCCAATCAGGTTTTTGCTCTCTAAACTACCCTTTCCTCAGCCCGTGCCCAGCTTGTGACATCAGACACTTATGCTTCCAGATTAGGCCAACTGGGCAATTTCCAGGCCATGGCCACTCTTCATTTGGCCAGAGCCAAGTCCAGAAATCTGTTCCCCACTTTCTTGGGGCCTGGCCTGCAAAAGAGGCTAAGCAAATAAACTGCAGGTGTATTAGCGAGTGACCTAGACAGGGTCTTATTTAGACACAGAATTACCTCCCCCCAGAACCCTGCAAGCCCAGGACAACCCCAAATCATGTGCCCAAAGTCAGCATTCAACGTCGCACAGCAAGGGCAACCTCTAGGGCATACTATCTATGGGGGGTTGCCCCCACCATAGATAGTATGTATCCAATTAGGAGTAAGGTACGTCTTATGCGTGTAAATAAATTGTATGTATTTAAGTTAAGGTGTGTATTGCGAGAGACTTTCTGTGGCTATTCAAGCACCTTCCCCCATTCAGTGTCAGACATGTCCCGCCCCAAGTCAGCAGTCCAGTGAGCCCGACGTGCATCCAAAGATTTTGTTACCAGCCCATTTAGAGCCTTAAAGAACCATGAGACTAGGAGAGGCCCTCCACAGGTCCCGTAAGGCATGAGTAAGTGATTTGTAGGTAAGACGTTGTCCCACTGGCAGACCTGCCTGCTCCATCAGTTCTCCAAAGGGAATTAAGACATTTGTCTGGAAGCAGTCTCCCAGAATCACCAACCCCACCTAGGTCCAGGAGTTCATTTACCTTGCACTAACAAAAGTCAATGGGTCGCTGTGGGGAGGCCCACCAACAGGAGATCAGGGGCATAGGGGTCACCACACCCGTACGCCACAGCCCATGTCACCAGCAGCTCAGGGCAGTAGACAAAAGGATACCCACGTGGGGAATCCGAAGTGCCAGGCAAAACAGCTTCGTCAGCAGGAGCCCCTGGTTGGGTTCAGTGCCCAATCAACCGAGTTTATAAATTCACTCCATCAAGCCATTTCGTGGTCCACTGAAACTGGGGTGCAAGAAAGTACAATTAAAATAATCTGGTACTCCAAGGCCACCCCCAGGTGGAGCATGGTGGAGGGTAGCTAATGCAACTCTCTGGAGCCCGCCAACCAAATCAGTTCCGCAGGAGTGCGTCAAGCCTCCGAAATCAGGATACCTGGATTTTCACAGGGAGGTTGACAAAAAACTAAAGAAGCCTTGAACGCATGACCATTTTAGAGAGTGCAATACGTGCCATCGTTGGTAGTTTGAGGGTGCGACAAAAGGAGACACAGGACTTCAGAGGCCGGATGCCCCCCCACCCAAGTTCCCGTTTCGGAGATCAGCTGGGTGATGGTAGACCTGGATGCCCAAATGTTTAAAGGTTCGCGGAGCCCAAAGTATGTCAGGTGGACAAGGAATCAGGTGATCCAGTCCAGCAACCACTGGAAACAAACATGTTTTACTCCAGTTTACCTGGAGGCCAGAGCACCTTCAAAATTTCTAAAGGAGCCTCAGAGCCTGGAGAATATCATTTATGCCATCCCGGAGGTAAATAAGTAGGTCATCTGCAAATAATAAAATAACATGGACCAAGTAATCTTGTTTAATGCCCCAATCCATACCATCTGTTTGAAAACTTTCTGCCAGCGGCTCCACAGCCAGGGCAAACAAGAGGGATGACACGGGCAAACCTGTCGAGTTCCCCTAAATATTTTGTAGGATTTTGAAATCGTGCACCCTGTTTTAACCTTAGCCATTGGATGAGTTTAGAGCAATCTAATCCATCCCACCCAATTAGCACAGAGTCTCATACGATACATAGTGGCCTCCAAGAAGTCCCAATGTACTGTGTCAAAGGCCTTCTCGAAATCCACTGACACAATCACTGCAGCAGGGTAAGGTGGCTGGACATGGACATACAGAATTGTGTAAAGACTACGGAGATTGTGAGATGTGTTATGGGTTGGTATAAAACCATTTTGATCTTCATGGATCAAGGCCTGCATGTGAGGTAACAGCCGGGATGCTAATATCTTACTGAAAATCTTGAAATCAGAGTTTAACATAGAGAAAAGGCAGAAGTCCGGGAGCACGACATCCTGCGATTTATATTTGGGCAGGGGCACCACCAGTGCTTCCCTCGTCATTGCAGGAAACATACCCGTCCCATAGGCCTCTGCAAACATTTTCACCAACTTAGGCTCCAGTTCACATGCGAACACCTTGTAAAACTCCAAGGGTAGCCCATCTGTGCATGGCGTCTTACCTATTGGCATAACTTTAGTGGCATTTCTCACCTCCATGTCTGACAATAAGGTACCTGGTGATTCTTGTTCCACCTGTGGGAGAGACCGAAGTGGGAGTCCCTCCAAGAAGGATTCCACTACTGTTGGAGGGCCCAACTCTTGCAGAAGAAAGAGGGACAAACAGTAAGACCTGAATGCATAATGTATTTGTTTTGGCAGGAAGATGACAGTTCCCCCTGTTGAAACCAGGTGAGGAATTTGGGCACCCCTACTCTCTGTACAAACCAACCAGGCCAGGAGCCGTCCTGACTTCCCCTCCTCATCATGTACCCAATTTACATAGTTCTTATAATCATAGATTCATAGCCGTTCCAGAGCCACATTATACAGTTCTCATTTCTCCAGCATCTGCAAAAGCACTCCTGGGCTACCACCCAGCTCATTATCCCTCAAATGGAGATCAGCCTCCAACCTCTGGAGGTCTTTCTACAGGTCACCTCAGATACCCACTGATTGCCCCAGGTAGTGTCCCCTCATCATGACCTCAAAAGACTTGCATTCAATACCACAACTTGATGCTGAGCCGGGTGTAGTAAAGTATTCTGCGGTCTTGGCTTCTAAGGAGTCGCTAAAAACAACATCCTTCACGGAATCTTCATCTGAATGTAGTCGCCATGAAAGTATGAGTGGGCATTTATTCACTGGATGCAGCGTGAAAAGGAGATGACTATGGTCTGAAAGGGTCTGATCCAAATTTTCGGTGTATAAATACAGCTACTAATGGACTTAGAGCATGCAAAGTGTTAAGTTCTCGAATGGACCTGATATAGACTTGAGGACAAGGAGTAATCCCTGTCAAACAGATGCTGTGTACACCAGGGGTCTTCCATATCACAGTGAGTAATTCAAGAGGCTAAACCAGCAGCCGTTCTATGGGCTCCGGCCCCCAGGAGTGGAGGAGTGGAGCGGTCCAAGGATGTGTCTAAAACACAATTAAAATCACCACCAATGAGGTATAGCCCCCCCGTCAGATGAGCTAATCATGCCAACAGGGTGTGAAAAAATGAGGTCTGGACTCTGGTCATGATTTGGCACGTAAATACTCCCCAGCACCAGGGGTCTCCCACAAAGTCGTCCCTCCACCAAGATATATCGGTCCTCCTTATGTATTTCAATTGTGGTTATCTCAAAAGGAACTCCCGCCCACACCCAGAGCTGCAACCCCCTCACAAAGGCCGAGAATGTAGTAGCATGAAGCTGACCATGCTATCGCCGGCAGAGGTAATTAGCTTCAGCCATTGTGAGGTGAGAATCCTGAAACAGGACAATATGCATACCACGTCTTTTAAGGTACACCAGGATTTTATGATGTTTGGTCGCAGAACCCATGTCGCGTATGTTCCCTGTCATTAGTATGTAATTGCCATCTGTGTTAGCCTTAGAGCCAGCTATATAGCAATCCCACAAAAGACCCCTCCCCAATCACCCTCTCATTCAACAATCCCCACACATAATACAAAGACAACATAGGACAATAACAAAAAACAGTCTTACCAACTCCCCATCCCCAGAGAAGACCAGCAAGGGCAGACCACCCAAACTATACAGGTCAATAAGTTACTAAAACATAGCATCACCGCTCAAATAACCATAAAGCAGCAATAAGGGGGAAAGGCAAAGACAGGTTTCCTATGCGCAGCTGCATCGGCCCTAGTAGTACTTATAATGAAATCCACTTGTAAAAAAAGAGCATTGATCAAATAATTTTGTCTCAAGTTTGGGGGGTCACATCTGGAAGCCCGACATTTTCTATTTGTAGCGAATCTGAGTCAGAGGTGTCTTGATGGTTGTCTGAGCCACTGGTAATCTCTTTGTTGGATGCCAATACTTCAATCAGTGATGCTGCTATCTGCAACGTTGGCCCTCATTCAATCTCTGATTGGGACTGGGTAGGTTTCGTTTAAGGACCTCTTGCTCGCAAGTGTCCCCTTGACCTGTGGCTTTTTCGGCAGCGTAGGGGCATACTTCCTTCAGGTGCGCTGGTTTTGAGAGATCCTGAGTGGTGCACCTCCAACCAGGCGCAACCTCATCCGGATTCTGGCAGAGGTGGGATCAACCATCCAGCATTATTTTCAGTTTAGCAGGGCTTATGAGAGAGTACTAAATCCCTTCTTTGCAGAGTATGCATTATACTTCTAGGAAAATGGCTTGTTTAACTTGCACAGCCGCAGTGAGAAATTTGTCACAGTGTGACCTGTCCATTCCCCACCCAGAAAGGGCCTACCTCCTGCACCTGCTGCAGCTGCACATCTCTGTCTTTGAAGTGTAATAATTTCGCAATTCTGGGGCTGTGCTGGTGACCCAGGGCTGGCGCTCGAGCTGGCACTCAATGTGCTCTTTCCAGGTCAAAAAAGGGTGTGAGCCGAGTCAGGGCCACCATCGCCTTCAACCAGGGCTCCAAATAGGCCACCATGTCTGACCCTTCAGTTCCCTCAGGAAGGCCTATTATTCGCACATTGTTCCAAATACTGCACCCCTCACATCTTCTGCCTGATATTCCAGTCACTGTACTGTATCCATAATGTGAGTGATTTGGGCTTTCATGGCTTGGTGCGAGGGGCGGATTCATTGCCTTTCACCCTAGCAGTCAACATATGATGGTCAGCATGAAATAGGCCTATTTCGACTGATACCTTCCCTATTTACCATTGAAGGGTGGACTTCAATTCTTCAATGGCCCCTAGAATTTTGCAATGCAATGCAGGCTGGATGGAGTGGGGTCAGGCGGAAACTCTCAGTCAGACAACTCCTGCTGTGAATCTTTTGGGATTAAGTGGGATCCCTGTGATTTAGCCTTTGCCTTCCGTATGGTGGCCACAATTCCCCTTCACAGTAGACTGGAAGAAAAATGTCAACCCCGAGGAGGACAGAACCCACTCCAGCTAATATATAGAGACTTACAATACAGCACGTAGGCAGTGTAGGCTATGCATACGGGAAGGTTATACAAAGCAAGTTCACAGAACAGGAGATAGGCTGCATGTAGTAAGTTTACACTTTTTCACTTTATGGCAGTACCTTAAGTAATATGCAGAATGGTTATGCTGCATCAGTGAGATGACATTGATTAATGTTCACTTCAGCATGCACATAGCACACCCATCCATACACAGCCTAGCTTTGCTGACTCCTGGTGGCAAGAAGTGAGTGGTCATAAAGCATTGCAAGAAGTACAGGCAGGCTGCTCATGCCGCAATATTGGCACAAGAGTGTTTACTTGTAAGCTGGTTAATTGTCACAGTAAAAGGTGTGCTATAAGCAGCCAACAGCGAGCAACAGCTGCTAAATAATTGTCACAGTAAAAACACCACCAGCTGTTGAATAGTTATCACAGTAAAAGCACCATAAGGTGCGGCAGAAACAGCGAGTAGATAGTGAAGCAGGCAACCACTAGCTAGCATGCAGGATTATAATGGTTCACTGAGTAATTATTTGTAACAGCATCCTCTGTGCGACTCAGGACTGTGAAACACCTCACTTTTTATTTGGAATGAGATAGTTAGACAGGAGTACAAGCAGGTTGCATATTGGATTGCAGAGTTATTGCTTGTAGCAGCTACGTAGGTGCGGCAGAAAGAGATAGCCATACAAAACACCACAGTTGTGCAGATGTCACAGTAAAAGCACCCCATGCTTAAAAACAGCAGGCTACGGCAAAAAATGTAGGTGGTTCTGCAGGAGTACAGACAGGTTGTCATAATACTTCCACAAGGTACCATCACAGATGCACAGATAATGCAGTAAAAGCTCCATACTCTCGCCAAGAATGAACTTAGTGCATGCATTTGGTGATGGAGAAGCAGCGAGTTGGGAGCAAAGGGGGTGGCTGCCAGGCAGCAAGCAGGATCATAGCAGTTTTAAGCAATGGCAGCTGTTAAAGAGTGTTCTTTCTGTGCGTACTTAGGGGCATATTATCAACGGCCAGCAATAATTATCGCTGGCCGTGCTTAGCGATAATTTTGTTATCGCAGGCTATCTCTGGAATTTATCACCCTGGTAGCGCGTTATTAACAACGCGTTTCTCCAGGGCGATAAAAATTCCAGAGATAGCGAGGTTATCGCCGTTTTGCAGGGAACATCGCTGGTTTTCCAGCGATGTTCCCAGCAAACGGCATACCTCTGCTGATACGACCCACTGGGTCGTATCAGCATAATCCACCCCAATGTTAGGGATAGGTAAGTCTGCATTTTAGCAGACGTTAGTTTTGGAGAAAACAGCGGTTTTCTCCAAAAACTAACGTGTGCTAAAATGCTGGGACAGCCTTGTAAATATTGCGATGTGAACATCAGCGATATTTGCAAGGTAGTCCATCCGAGTACGCCCACTTTGCATCTCATTAGAGATGCAAAGGAGGCGTTGGGAAAAAAGGTGCTAACATGCGATTATGCATGTTAGCACCCTCTTGTAAATAGGGCGATAGTTTTATCTCCGATTTTTGGCTTTTTAAGCTAAAAAAGCGGAGATAAAGCCCTTGTAAATATGCCCCTTGGTGTGGGAGAAGCGAGCAATAAGCAAAGCAGGCGGCTGCCAAGCAACAAGCAGCATCATAATGGTCTTAAGCAAAGGCAGCCACTGCACAGTACTGCCACTCTAATGGTCTTAAGTAACGGCAGTTCAGCTGTTCTACAATTCAGGGCAGTGCATTCTCACTTGTACAAATGGTGAGGCAGGAGCGGCAAGCAAAGCGGGCGTCTGCGTCTGGCATGCTGCAGGATCATTGCATTATTTAAAAACGGCTGCTGTGGTGCAGTTCAGCTGCAATACAAATCTGGACCATATAGTAAAACACCTCACTTGTACGAATGGTGTGGAAGAAGCAACAGGCTCCACAGTTCAGTCACTCTACAGTTCAGCTTCTCTACAATTCAGGGCAGTACAGCAAAACATCTCATGGTGCGGCAGAAGCGACAAGAGTAGTGGATGGCAGCCAGGCAGCAAGAAGGATTGTCACGTTATTTATTAATGGCTGCAGTGCACAGTTCAGCCATACAGTAAAACACCTCACTTGCACGAATGATGCCACAAAAGCAATGGCTGCCGCTGCGCGGTTCAATCACTGTACAAATCAAGACGTGTCACATATATCGTAGCTCAGTGCAGCTCCGGCGGCACTTACCGTCCACTTTATCTGGATCGCCTCGGCCCAACCGCCATCTTCTTCATGTACACAGCCCACAGCAGCAGAGCAATCATCAAGTCTGACAGATACTCAGTGCCGCCCAACCACAAGGCAACCCTCCAAGGGCTGCCAGGCGACCTTCAACTACTGTCCTCAGGGCTAATGATACCCTGTGTGGGGGAGAATGCAGGATTATTTTCAGGCTGGTGCGGAGTCACCAGGTTATGCGACTGCCATCTTGCACTAATCATGCCCCCCTCCACCTTATTACATTTCATAAGTGTAATTTCCAAATGGGAAGGGAGAATCAGTTCATGTTTGGTATCTCTGGAATCACAATTTAAAATCCTAACTTCTGGTGACTTTTAAAACATTGCCATTATTTTACTATAGCTATTTAATGCCTATAATGTGTCTCTGTTTACATAACTGGGTATAGTTGACAGCTGAGCTTTGTGTTTCCCCTAGACAGCCAATCACAATAAGTAGCATAGGTATGCCTGGATGGGCCATCACTGGCAGGATGGGAGGGAGGAGCTGGGCACAGTCCCACTTGCACCTGAATAGGCTGTGTCCTGCCTCCATACAAAGGGCTGCATATCCTCTGTGGCTATTCTGGAACCATGACAGGGAAGGGAGGATGCCTGGGGACTTCAAAGGGAAACCTCTAGAAGCTTCTACCCCACTTCAGAGACACAACTGAGTAACAGAAAGAGTGCTCTCAGGTGTGTTAGCTCAGTGAAGTAAGAGCCTCCGAGTTGGCCGAGGTGAAAGAAGGCGCATTTGATGAGAGGGCCGCGAGCTCAGGATCCGGTGCCGGCACGTCGGGGGAGTGCTGCGTCCAAGGGGGCATGCCAACGCTGATCTTGCCTGAGAGCTCGAGGTGAGGCTGCATTGCTATGACCAAATACGGGCTTAAACATCCACTGGAGACACCGGAGGGAAACAGAGTGCGGAGGACTCGCTGGAGAAGGTCCGTGACGTGCTCTAATACCCGAAAGGCCGCACAAACTGACACAGCGCGGGAGCTCTTGCTTGTTTGTTGAGGCATACAGCACACTGCACTTTACCTGGACTCCATTGCCCACAACGCCTAGTGGCAGGAGCCGCTCATGTGATCAGGGGCAGCGCCAGGGGCGCATTCAAGCCGGTCCAGTGCGGGAGGCCTTGCATGCTTGTTTGTTGAGGCATCGTGGCACACGGCACTCAGCACTTTACCTGGACTTTACCTGGACTCCATTGCCCACAACGCAGGAGCCGCTCACAACTCTCTAACGTCATCGGACCAGCACGAGGATTTCCGGGACGATCATGTGTAAGAACAAACTACGTTCAACAGCAACATAGGAGGTAACTGTTACTTCTTTAGACACTTTCCTGGCCAAAGCTACATTGGTCTTAGATAAAGAAATTGCTCTAACAGAAAGAAGACTCTTGCTGGGCCAAGGGCCAAGCCACCCACCTACTATGGCTACTCCCCCTATACAAGATGTTGAAACAAAAGTAGATGGGCCGACCTCCGCAGAACCGCTGGTGGCATCAAAGTTACACACTGCGGATAGAGAGAATCTAACAGCCCCCCCCCTCTGTTAATGGGAAACGCAAAAGAGCTCATGCATTATTGTCCTCCAAGGGACCAGCTAAAAAGACCAGAAAAGTTACCACCCCAGTGAAACCAACCAGCATGAACGAGCAGCATTACTCAAGTTCTTTGCCCCCTTTAGACCTGGATATTTTATTTGATAAATTTAAACAACTCTTACTACCAATTTATGCCCACCTGGACTCTATAGACTGCACTTTACAAAGCCTAACTAAGACTAATTTGGGGAAACAGCCTGTGGTAGATCCCGGTGCTGGCATAGCCTCCTACAGCTCCGAGCCAAAATCTATGACCACTATGTCAGCCTGCACAGTTTCAAATGATATTAATTGTGAAAATCACAGTTTGTCTACTAAATGTAAAAAATCTACTAAGGGCCATTTGTTAAGTAACCGACCCTCTAATCCCATCACAGCAGGTCACTTTGGCTTAGTCAACCAGCTGGCTCCGGGGGGTCTCCCTACGGGGGGTGTTTCTATGGGGGTAGACTCTAAGACCTATGCTCTACAGGAGTTCGCACAAGATAAAATGGAGAGGAGCCAAACTGAAACCGATAATGTATCAAAACCTTCTTGTAAGACAAAGTATTCTTCCACACAGACCCCAAGCAGATCAAGGCAAGAGTATATGAACCTTCCCCCTGCAGCCTGCCTCTATGTTTAATCTTAGTGAATGTCCCCTTACTCCGGCAAGATTTGAATGAATCTCCACTCCAGTTAATGGATAAAGCCCGACAATGGATGAAGCAAAACTCAAACATCGGCCACTTGATTCAAAACAACCTGATAATGGCCAGAAGAACACAGTGGATTGGGATGGACAAAAAGACTGTCAATAATGACTGCGTTATTTTAAATTTTGATAATGTAAGGTTAGTAAGGGACCTACTTGGGAGTCTACCGGCTACTCCAACTAGACAGTCTCAGATTTATGCTGTCCCTTTGGGTTTCTTTTATAGGCCTATATCTGTTCTTAGTTCTTTTGCTAATCCCCAGGGTGATCCACCGACGACCTCCCGCTACAAGTCCATGCTGGGGGTCACTGATTACCTTGCTCTATCAAACAGGTATTCAGTGTTGGACGATATGGAATCTTGCGATTGATTGACCTCTAAACAAAGGGTTACAGTGCTGGTACCCGTGGAGAGGGTCCGACCGGCCGATTCAGCCTTAGATATTGCTGATATGTCGCTATTAATCGAATCTATTGTGTCCCTCCCCCCAGCACTGGAGGGGCACCCTCCACAGGAGCGCAGCACTGACCTACAGTTCTTATCCTGGAACATAGCGGGATACGAAAAGGAAAATAAAATCATAATTGGTATAAAATGTTCATGAATATGGACATTATATGCTTCCAGGAAACCTGATCAGAGTCTACTGTATATGTTAATGGTTTCTGTTCCTTCGTTACCCCAGCAGTCCCATCGTCGGCGGGTGGATCCAAGGGGGGACTAATTACATTTATTGCAAATACGATCTCCCTAGGTAAAGTGAATTTTATCAACAACTCCCCCCACTTCCATGTCATTATAGCTGAATGCTTCGGAAAGACTGACCTGGCATTGATTAATTTTTATAATAATAACTTTAAGAAACCTACACAGGTGATTGAGGAGTTGGGGAAAAAATGGAAGCCCTATTGATAGACAAATTGCGACCAGTCTTCTTACTTTGGGCCGGGGACTTCAATGCACATTGTTGCCGAATAACGGACCAGCGTATTTGTGGGGTAACCGATTCTGATGACCAGCTGCTTGTTCATTTCAGACATCATGGGACCCTTTTGAATAGTCTACTGCTAACATGGGACTTAGTAATAATTAATCCTTGTGACACTATGACAGGCCAATTCCTCCCGACTTTCCAACGTACTCATGTTACCTCAACAATTGATTTTACTATTATCCAGGCCAACTACAGGAGTTGTATAAAGTCCTCAGGAGTGGAGCTAACAGAATTTAGTGATCATGCTTTCCTCCTATTTAGCTTTGCTGGGCTGTTACCAAACAAGCTAAGATCCATACAAGCCCCAAAACCGATACTGAGTAGGAAAAATGGGTTTACCCTTAAGTGGGAGAAAATAGATCCAATTTTATTTCTCCCAAAGGTTGTTAAGGAGGCATTCCTAGAGATAGAATCCTGTTTAGATATTAATACCAATAGTCATCAGGTAGTAACAGCCTTTAAAACAAAATGTTATCCTCCATTAATTCAAACCTAAAGCATCCAGCTATAAGTAAGACTCCTTTTAAGACAAGGTGATTTGATGCTAATTGTTCGAAAGCTTCTAGAGAATTACGTACAGCCATTAAAAAGAACCCCAGTAACAAAGTTTTAATAAAGAAGCTTTGTGCTGATTATAAGACAGCCAGAATGGTGAGAAATAAAGAGTTACGAGAAGAAGCGTGGGCCAATCTGGGTGAGGTTTCGAGGAGCAAAGACAGTAAGGCTTTCTGGAGAGTGGTGATACCTCCCTTTCTGCAGGAGAAGGGGGGGCGCTTCTCTTGACTCTCATATAGATGAAACCGCATGGCTTCACCACTTCCAGAGTATTTTTAATGTTGCAAAGGATAATGATACAAATAAAATGGATGACGTAATAATAGCCCAACAGGGGATGGAGTTCTCGCTAGAGGAAATCCAGCTTGCACTCTCCCAATCTCCCATCCTAAAGGCAGCAGGGCCGGATGGTGTTCCCCTGGATATCTTCCTAGGATGTAAGAATCTATGGCCCCCCTCCTGACGCATGTTTTTAATGCCATCTCAAAAGTGGGCCCTCCAGCATCATGGAAACAATCGGTGATCATCCCCATTTAAAAGAAGGGGGACCCTATGAACCCAGTAAATTATCGCCCAATCTCCTTGCTGGATAGCACAGCGAAATTAATGGGGAGAGTGCTTTTAAATAGATTGGAGGATTGGGCTGTGGCTAATAATGTTTTAGCAGAGTCCCAATATGGGTTTAGAAAAGGGAGGGGTATAATAGACCAAGGACTCAACCTGGCTCTACTTGCTGCAAAGTATGTGTTTGCAAAAAAGGGCCAATTTTATATGGGCTTTGTGGATTTGTCCGCTGCCTTCGACTGTGTAGTCCACACTAAATTGTGGGCTCTCTTGGAGTCGATGGGCGTGGACAAATCCATAATTCTTTTTATCAGGGAGCTCTATCGTGAGCCGGGGGCTGTAGTAAGGTATGGCAAACAAGGGGAATGTACAGAAAGTTTCAAAATAGGAAAGGGAGTGCACCAGGGGTGTGTCCTGGCCCCCTTTCTGTTCTCCATGTATACCAACAATTGTAATGAAGTCTTAACCCCACAATGCAAAGATGTTCCATCAGCGGGCGGCTTATCGCTGCCCGCTCTCTTCTATGCAGATGATGCGGTTTTGATGGCCAGGTCACCCCTGGCCTTACAATGCCTGATGGGCTCCTACTCAACCTTTATGGCTGATCTGGGTTTGATAGTCAACAGATCGAAAACCTACATCATGATAGCAGGGATGGGAAAGAAGAAGTCTATACCTTTTCACCTAGATGGGGGCTCGCTGGAACGAGTTGAGTCATTTATGTATCTAGGACTCCTCTTTGACTCAAAACTTAACTGGGGGACTATGGTTGCAAATAGAAATAGCATGCTGCAAATAAGTATAGCCGCTTTGTGGAAATTCGCCGCTAAACTGGGGAAAAAAATCAATTATTGAAATGCTTGAAATATACAAAGCGAAATCGATAGCTATTGCAACCTACGGAGCTGAAATATGGGGCATAGCAGAAGTGGATGCCTTGCAGAAAGCCGAGGACAAATTTGCCAAGAAATTGTTATCAGTTAAATCGGCTTGTTCGAACCTGATCACCCACAAAGAACTTGCCCTCCCCTTTATTTCTGACACCATTAAATTGGCCCCACTCCTTCTATGGTTGCGCATCTGGAAAAGGGATACGGTTGGATTGAACCAGATCATACTAAAAGATGTAATAAATCTGGATCAAACCAACAATATCCCTTGGCTGGCATATGTTAGAAGGTCTCTTACAGATCTGGGCTTAGCTGATTTGTATATAACACCAAACAAATGTCTGCCCTTTTCCAAGTTAAAGCTGAAAGAGGCCTTCTTCGAAAAATGTGAGCTAGAAAGGTGGCAACGCAACCAAAGTAAAACTACGGTTATCCATTATCATACCATGCCTAAAATCTCCAAGGGGAGTTGTATTTTCTTACTTCATGATGTGAAAAATCCTTCTCACAATGAACTGAAGTCGATTTTTGTAATGAGGGTACCTGTATATATTGATATTTTAATGGATATATCTTAAAAATTAATTAATTTTAGAATTTTTGGCGATCAAATGTTTTTATTAAATAATTCTTTTTTATTCTGTACTTTTATGCATATTAGAATTTTTGGCGATCAAATGTTTTTATTAAATAATTCTTTTTTATTTTGTACTTTTATGCAGATTACAAATGCGAATAAAGACTTTGATTGATTGAGTAAGAATACTGGACCTCACACACCAACTCTTCAGTACACTTCTGGACCAGTGGATACTTTGCCAGGACGAAGGACTGCGGTTCTGCTACAAGGACTGCCAATCTTCTGGACTGCTGCTCTATAGGAACTGTTGCACTCCTGTGCTGAGCTCCTGCCTGCTGCCCTCTTGCCTGGGGAAGAAGAACTGGACCTGCAACTTCATCTTGAACCCAGGACCCCAGAGTGACTCAGAGGGCTAGTCTGCTGGCCTCCTAATCTGAGCCTCAGGTACATAAAAGGCTCCACAACCAGCTCCTGGACCCAGCTGCAGCAAGTTCCTGACCCCCAAGTGGTGCCTCTCGCTCCTGGACCCTAGGTGTGGCTCACAAGCTCTTAAAATCAAGCTTTTGGGCTTTTTTGACCATGAATGTGGCTATTTGAGCCAGAACCATGGCGCTCACACTGAAGTTCAGTGCAAGCCGCTGCCAGCTCCTCTCTTTGCACAACAAGCATCAATCGCCCACTGAGGACCGCCACTGTGAAGCTCCAGCCCACCTGTCTGTGACTCCTGGTCTGCGCTTCGCGGCAGGCTGACCACCTCCTGCGACGCTCTTCTTGCTCCCTGCAACCCTCTCCAATGCAAACGGGACTCTTGGCACAAAACATGAGCAGGTAAAACTTCAGCGGGACTAATCTGGGACTGTATCTAATCTGCGCTCCATCGGGGTTAGCCTGCACTTTTGACTTTGACCCGGTCCAGCGCGACTAGATAGGAGCGGTTGGCGCTTTATGATTTTAGGTGTTATTTTACAATTTATTCTTCAAAAACTCATAACTCTGGTTCTACTGAATGGATCTTTGTCGTTTTGGTCTTGTTTTATTTATTAAATGAAGCTTTATTTGTCTAACATGGTGTGGGATCTTTCTTGGGTGGCTTTTCACAGTTTTACTGTTCGAAGTGTTGTACTAATATGTTATACTTTGCCTTTAAGTTAAGCCTGACTGCTCTGTGCCAAGCTACCAGGGGGTTGAACACAGCTTAATTTGGGGCTTGCTTGTGCCCTAGACTGACAAGATTTGTGGTTGCTGCTTGACTATGGCTCACTCCCCAGTCAACCAACAGCCCAATTTCTTACATATACAAACATAATCTCATCATAAACATTTTGTTTGCCATCACACTCATTCACACAATTACACATTCCCTGCAACACACAGACTCACAAACATACACATGCTAAAACACTCATACTCATAAAACATAGTCCTGTTAGCAAGCATAACCACACTCTTTACATTCTCAAACACATGCACTAATGCATATCATACACTCAGAATTACATATGACTACACTTTCACATGCACCTATGAACATACCCAGCACACATACCACACACTGACCCTTAAACCTACATCATATACTCGGAACAAACACTAGCACAAAATATTAGGGAAAGCAACTCTCATGCTAACATAACATGACTATTCCCTGCAACTTTTTCAAATGCAAAAATGTAAAGGACCTGGCATTTTATTTTTTGCAATTCTTTACTGTGCCTGCTGTTTTGTTGGGACAGCACTCTAGGAGAATTGCCATGTCTCTCACACCTGTTAAACCTACTTGCCGGACTTTTTTTGATTTATATACAGTCACGTCATAAGAATGCACAATCCATACTGGCCCATATGAATGCATGCCAATAGAGGCGATTCAGATGTTAGACTCCGAACTTGTGGAGCCAAAAATGGTTTAATTTTGTCTGTCTCCCACCTGATATTGCCTCTGCTTTAATAAAAGTTAATGGGGGGAATACATTCTTCAGATTTTTTTTTTTTTTTTAATTTCCCTCTTCTAAAATGTTGCCATGTATGTATGTATGTGTGCGCTTAATTAAAGAGCTGCAAGATCCAGTAGTCTGGCATATATTTCACAGTCAGCTCACAGTCTTTTTGCAAGCTGCTCGCAGAGATGCTATTTATATTCACAGTAAATTTCTGCGTTTTCTTCAACCACAGGGATGAGCTTACATTCTTCATTGGGCAAGCGCTTTGTGTTTATTTTCCACACTCATGCGTGGCTCCCTGGTCTCCCTCATTTTGAATGTTATTTTTTTTTGTATGAGGACCAGGTCTAGCCTCACTAGCCTTTTCGTACTCCTGCCACTATCTTTTTCATTGAAATTGACTGTTCTAACTTCTCCGATGGCCATGTTGGGAAGGTAAATTGCATATACCAAAATAACCTCTAGTGAATCTCAATGCATGCCACACTTTTTCATGACGTTCATACCCATCACTGGCCGTCTTAGAATGGCTCTTGTTCAATTAAAACCCCATTCCAAGAAGGCCACCCATGCTTCACATATGTGGCCATGTATCCTGACATATGCATGTCCATGCATTGTGATGCACTGGCAGATATTTTGGAACTAGCGAATGCCAATGAAGAAAAGAATTGCCAAAACCAAGAGCTCGCCCTTTTACTGTCGAATCCTATTAGCTTTTGCAATGCTTGTTTGAAGTTTCTAGTTGAGCTTCAGCCTAACTCTTCTAGTATGCTAGTCATAGAATATTCATACTCTGGCATCCTAATTCAAAAGCTCATACTGAAGTGCGCCTATTTAAACATGAAAAACTTGTAGTTCCAAACTAAACGTTTTTTAGTGGTAAATCTGTAAAAACAGTTGCAGTTTAGCATGAATATGATTCTTTGCGGGTCAAAATGAGACAATTTTACAACTGCATAGATTTTTGTTCATAAGTGCTTCCTATCACTAAAACATTTTGCAAACCATTTTAATATTGGGCCATATAGTAAAGGTGTTAATGTTCCTTCTTGGAATCGCCCCTAAAATTTGGAACTCTCTTTTTCCTGAGACCAGATCCTACGCCTCAACTGCTCTCTTCAAATGAAAGGTAAAGCAACTACTAATGAACAGAGGGACTTATTTGCAAGTCCCTTGCGCCGCCGGTGAGTCACTTTTTCTCATATAAAACGTGGCGCACCGGCGGTGCAAGTGGCTTGTAAATAGCCCCAGAGTCCTTCCCCAAAGAAGACGGACCCTTCCCAGACTCTAATCTCTAAGGTCTGCCCTTCAACAAGACTATCTGGTCCTACTACATACCCATTGTTCTTATATTGACTTTGTTGTTCGCTCACAACTGTATACATCTATTTGTTTACCTTTTTGCTTTCCTGATGTACAGTGCTCTGATACCCAAAAGGACCCGACAGGGACATGTTCGCACTATATAAAACTAAAAAAAAAAAATACAGTGTGGACAGCACTGCTTAGAAACAGTGGGCAGTAATGGTTGAGCTCTTCTGTTTGCAGCACAAGCGTTACGTCAGACAAATCACTTTACAAAGTGTAACATCACAAGCACTGGCACACGACTGTTTCCCGCACAAACACAAATCTTCGTGATACTGTCCACATGTTTCAAGCATTAACAAAGACATTAGATCTCACCCAAGCATGCTACTGGCTTTGCCACTGCTTTTTACGAATTGCACTCATGCACATGGCTGACTATCTTGACAATCTTGAAATGGGTATGCATCAAACAAAACCCAATCCAAGACGGCCACTGATGCACATGCATGCATCGTGACACATGCCTGTGTCATAATGTGTGTGTCATCATGCAGTGGCATTTTTTATTTTGAGTTCTAAAACAGTAGATGGCCAGGTAGAACAGTAAATTAAAATGTAACAAACAAACATTAAAATAAGTGTGTGCCAAGTCCGAAAACAAATGTAAGCAGCACAATAGAACTTTGCCGCTGCTGGGTCAGCATCCAAGAAATAAATGTAATTTTACATTCAGCACGGGGACCAGAATAGAAATGTGGCAGGGAACTTTCGGACAGGGGAGGGGAAAAGGAAGAAAATGTATGGGAGAGACAGGAAATCAAGTAGCAAGAGCAAACAAAGACATGCTCTCCAATGGAGTGCTAAAAGTTAAAATAAAAGAGTCCACTTAATTTAGCAGTGGAAGGATACCACCAATCCAATCAGAGCATTGTGAGACCGAAATGCTACTGGTTGAGACAGAGAGGACAGTAAATTTGACAAAATTCCCCTTAAGATAAACCTTCAAACAAACTCAAAAATGTCAATCTTGTCATCCATCCAACCTTCATTCAAAGCCACTTACTCACTATAAAGGGTATCACAAATAGTGTGAAAAATACACATGAATTAATAATACATATATAAACAATAAAAAAATTACACATCTTCTTTTCTGTGTGTTCAACATTCAAATCTAATAAATAGTTTAAAAACATATCCCACAGCGAAGGTAATGGGACAATACTCAAAACCATAAACCACCTCTTCTTAAATAAATAAAAAAAACACAAGGAGAACAATGAAGGCACATTTATTAGTCTATTACACTTCTGCAGGTCTACTTTTAGTACCAACAGGGGCCCATGATTTTCTCAATTCCTCATGTAGGGTTTCCCAGTGTACCGCAGATTCTGCATATATAAACACGTAAAGGCATTTCGATTGGAAATATTGGTTAAAAACCACCTTCTTCAGGACAATACAAATGGTTCTATCTCCCACTGTTTTCAAAAATCATCTACGGAAAAGGACAATATATCATATTTAATACCAACCGTGTAAAACGACAAAATTAATATAAAACAGTCATCATCTTTAAACCTCATGCATCATTCAACCTCCATGGTACTCGTATAAAATTACCAACACACCAGGCATCTTGGCCAATGAGTGCATGCCATACATTCATCATGCTATAAATAAATGTCCAAAAGGGTAAAAAAAATGTTGGGTTTGAGTAAAATAATAGCTCAACGTATCAATTCACCAAAAGATGATAGCTTCAGAACAATGATGCTCATAGTGCTTCAGCGTATTTAAAATCATTTAAAGGAAAATTCTGATCATCGTTCTATTGAGTACATGGAAACTGCATTTACATCATCCACTGCAGAGGAAGGAAACCCACAATCAACATTTCCTTCTCTTACCCTCATTTCTATGCCTATGTAAACCACTCTTATTATTTAAAAATCACTCTCATTAATAAAACAAATCTCACCTGATAGCTGCAACCTTCAACCTATTAAAAAATCCTCCATTTTAAAATCAGGACTGGCTACAATACAAAGTACTCAATATCTTTTTTCTCTTTTTCTCTTATCAGACATTCTAGATTTAGGGGGTTCAGGTCTCCACGAGCAGCCAACTTCCCACTACCTACAATGTAAGTAATCCCTTTTGAGCATCACATTCATAGTAATAATAGTAGCACCCCCCAATTCTGGCACCAGAACTGACCTCAAGCATCCTCAAGTGAGTCCATAAGCCAAATCAAATGCGAGGATGAAAGCTGACCATAAGTCTTATCTTTCCTTTAGTCCAACTGCATCCCCAATGGCATCTGTATTGACTAACTAGAATTGGCTTAAACCAATAGGAACAATACCTACTTCTCTCATGTTTCCATTTGGAAAAGATTCTACTTTTACTTATGGCAACCATTAATAGTTAGTGGAGAAGCCAAAAGTGCAAAGGGCCCCCTACGCATCCCTTATCATAACACATTGCTGCGCTGTAGCGTCTGCCTATCGACCCACCTTGCTACAGTGCTTCCCTCGAACCTGCTCATCTGGATTTCTCCTCAATACCGCTCAAAGTAAAATGGTCCACACAGGCAAAGTGTTGGCTATATATGCGTACCGAATACTATCAATTTTTAACACCTGTGGAAGCTCACCCCCGTGCTTCAGCATGCGACTGATGACATACTCCTCAAGGATCCTTCTTCCTAAAAATATAGGAACCATTTTGAAGCTGCTCACCCTAGTATTTCGTCTTATGCACAGTGTGTAATTTATATACTCAACTATGGTCTTACCGAGGAAATTGTCATGCACAACCGGCAATTATCGCCGATTTCCAAAAATTTAGTGACTTAGAATATAAGCCCCTTGCTGCAAACATTTAACCTATATAGATACTCACATCAATCTTGGAATACATGATTAGGCAAGTACACATCGAAGAGCCTCATAACTCCCAACATCAGTGCCATCTTAAGACGGCTCGTCCCGGTCCTAAATTACACAATCACTCTACCTTCCTACAAAGGACCACAATCTTGCAGGTCTAAGCACCCTCACAAATAGCTGTACACCAATTTGCAAAAATGGACTACCGGCACTCTAAAAATCCACTATTCAAAAAATATATGATACCTAAATAAACAAATTGGGCACCACATCGTCCATCACAGTAATTTTGCCAGAATGCTAAAAATGGGCCAAAAGGGAGGACAGCCATCGAATCAGATGCACCCAACTGCAATGGACAGCAAAGCCATCCAGTCATGAGCAAGTGGCTGAGCACAGCCCATTCTAACTATATTCAAAACAACAGAGGCAGAGACCAAAAAAGAGCTGGAGATACAGTTGCATTTTTTGACAATACATTTGTACACAGCATGTAATCCATCTCAAGAGGTTAACTGACTACAACTGACAACTTTTTCTTAGCTTTGATGGGCACGTGTGGTAAAACTCTTGCAAATACCATTTATGACTATCTTCTATTACTACTTGCACTAGCTAAAATGCTGAAATGATTTAATAAGTAAATCTTTCAAGTCTCACCATCAAACGGAAAAGCTTGCTGCTGTGTCTGAAAAGACCAGAGCATCCTGCCATTTAAAAAAATATATACTTAAGAGGAGTAACATCACCTAAATGACTTGAATTAATCCAAGTTGATAGCACACTTTATATCACTACATAAAGAAAGCTAGCAACTTTTCCTTAATTTAAAAAAGGATTTACACCAAGTGCTGAGCATGTAAGTTGTAACGTGTCTGAGGAAAAAAATCTACCTCTCACATATTAAACTACATTGTTAACGAAGATAATAGATTTTTACCCTACATTCTTAGAGATCATCATAAATTAGCAGGAAACAATAGAAATAGCTATTTAGCCTTTACAGAAATATTTTATATCCAAGAAGTAATCAAAATGCATTGTACCTAATGAAAGGAGCACAGCCAAGTATAATTTTGCAATTGTCATCGCATATTCAAGTACTTTTTGTTCATATTTGATTGAAAGAATAATTTATAAGTGTCCTACAATACTAAATAATGTAATATTTTAACCATTTCTATTGGAGGTATACGAAAAAATCAATGGACTCACCAAATGGATCCCCCCAACTGCCTATTAAATCTCTCTGTCTGATTTTACCATACTTTTCACAAAAATCTTTTTTTTTGTTCTTCCTTTGGAAAATGAAGTATAAGTGTAGTGTACTGCAGCAGCATTTTAAACTTATCATTTTCATTGTTACACCCAAACCAAACCAAACCAAACCTGTTCTTTAAGTGCAAGATCATTAGGTTAATCGATTAGGGTCACATGCATCATTAAAATTACTAATATGCACAAATAATTTGTCACCCAAAACTGCACATCAGAAAAATCTTCAGCAGCTTCCCCCTCTGATTATTTTTTTAATAATCAATTAAAAAAACATTAATAAACTTTATTAATCAGCTATTAGTTCATTAGTTTGTTGAAACTTTCATCTTCTTAGATAATCTTGCATTCTCCTCCAATTGCTTAAATTGTTGATATGTTCAATGCTTGAAGTCTTCTATTTCCACATCCATCGACCTTTTTCTTTTTCTTGATTTATTATAGCTCTTAGTACTAATATTATATCTACTGATTAAACACTCTAACCATTTTAATAAGAGCAATAGAGTAATTGCATAAATCATCCCAATTATTACAGGTGTTAGACTTGACTGATGAACACACCACTAATATTTCGTAACCTTTTGCCTATTTTACCAAAGCTATTCTTACCCAGGATTGTACTCTCTCCCATAGTCGTGGTTCTGTCAATGTTCTCATCTTATGAGTCAAATTAGTTATGTTAGTAATAAAAGAATCAATCGCTCCACTATAATCAGGAATGTAAGTACTACACCTTGCCTTACACAAACTCTGCCTTCTTTTGCCAGAACAATTTCCAAGGCATGATGGTTCTGTATAACCATTGCTATAATTGCTACAATCTCTACATTCACTAATTTAAAAGTTCCTGCTGTATCTATAGCAAGTCTATCTAATACTGTAGACAATTGTCTAATTATCACATCATTTATGGCAACACATATTGAAGGAACTATTGCTCCTAAAATACTGAAAATCACTTGTCCAAAACTGTGTTTTACTCTTTTCATGCCATTAACTTCATGTAACTGATCTATATGATAAATTCTAGAGAAAACTAAAGCAAGAGTACATGAACCAACCCAACTTCTTGGTAGGTTAAAATAAGCAGTCCTTCCACAAACATAATAGATTCCCATTATAATAGGCTCTCCAGAAAAAAAGATCTCCACTAACCTCATAAGATTTATCACACATGCTTTCACCTACAAATTCTACTTTCTGTTCTTCCCTAGGATTATGCCTTACTAATCACATCTCACTTTTTCTTTCCTGTTCCACTTTCAATCTGAGATGTATACCTGAGAACGTAAATTCCTCAGCTTTTCTTTTTTTAAAGCAATCTTTTGCTCCTCTAAATAGCTCACTATTTTCACTCCTCTCTAATTATATTCTCTAACAAAATCTTGTTCTTCATTGCTCAATAAACATAAAAAAATCTATATTCAAATAAGTATTATGTCTGTTTTGTGCAATCACCCTCAACTACTCGCCATATTTTATCAGTCTCATCACTAAACAAATTCACCAAACACATATTAAAATCTGTTAGATAAGGAGAAAGAAATTCCTCATGATTAAAAATAGCTACACAGATTATACAGGACAATGAGTATCAAATCTCGAAAGTATGTTGAGCCCTCCCTAGCTGAGGTGGGAAGGTAAGTGCATATGTAGCACCTTCTAATCTTCATGATAGCTATATACTCTTTTTAGTATTTACATTATCCTTAAAACCACTAGCTAAATGTTATTCGTGTATTGGAATCATTTTTTTTAAACTTTTCATGATTAGTTTGTTCGTCTACATTACTGTTCGTATAACTTGAAACACTTCCCGCAGGAATCAACAACCACACCAACAGGTCACATAATACTGATAGGTTTATAATTTGAACCACCATCCTTACAATTTTACACCTGCTGTTTTGCATCTTCTCGTTTGAGACCAAAAAAAAACGTTAAGTGGCAAAAAAATCAAAATTGAACCAAAATTTGCTTTAAACCAATAATGCTTACTTATTGTCTTCTTATTTCATTAAAACAATAACAGCAAGGAAGAAATCAATAATCAGCATTTCTGTCTTATTTATAAACTTTCATATCTCAAAAATCCAAAACAAATCTGTCGTAAAGTTTCTATACCAGTTTCTGACAAAAGTTTTTTTTTAAATTCTCTCATGGATCTTCTTTACAAGTACTCAATAATTAAAGTCTCTGGGGCATATTCACAAGGATTCAACTCCGATTTATCGCCACCTTAACGCAACAAAAGTGGAGATAGATTTAACACCCCATTCACAAGCTGGTGCAAACTGCAGACAACGCCAGTATTCCCGCGATAACTGCCCCAAAATCTAACACCACGGCGGACACCACCAACTAACCCTAATGAGATGCAGAGTAGGCGTTCCCGTGCAAAAACCCCCAAAAAAACAACAACATCACTTTCACAACGAACTGACAGAACTGCGAAGCGAACCAAAAACAGGCGATAAGCCGCGGTAGCCGCAGGTATTTAACACCTGCCTCAAGCAGGTGTAAAGACGGACGTCTACCTGAAGTAGGCAACGGAGCCCCGCACACAGCCATACCTGAAGAACAAACGACGCCATGGAGCTACTCTACATGCAGCTCGGAGCCCCAACAGGGCCACAACACCCACCGCCACCACCCCCAGGACCGCCACCACCCCCAGGACCTGGACCCGCCCCCCCGGACCACCACAGAGGTAGCGTAGAGTAAGACAGCAGACCTACCGAAAACGCACCACTCTCACAGACCTAACGCCCGCGGAAGTCATTGCCCACTACAGGCTCAAAAGGGCAACCATCCTACGCATCATGACCCACATCATCCACAGGCTGACGGTCCCAACACAGCGGAGAACAAACATCCCTCCGCAGACAAAGCTGCTGGCAGTGCTGCACCTGTTGGCCTCTGGGACCTTCCAACCAACAACTGCCAGAGTCGGAGGGGTCTCACAGCCAGCCCTATCAAAGTTCATCACACCTGTCCTGGATGCCATCATCAGCTTCATACCCCAGTACCTTCACTTCCCCAACTCTGCGCAGGAACAGCTGGAGACTAAGCAAGGCTTCTACGCCATAGCCGGATTCCCGGCCGTGTTGGGGCAATTGACTGCACACATGTCCCACTTGTGCCCCCTGCGGATACTGCACACCACTACCGCAACAGGAAGCACACGCATTCCATCAATGTGCAGGCAATAGTGGACCACCGGGGACTCTTCACCAATGTCGTCGCCAACTACCCAGGCAGTGTGCATGATTTCTTCATCTTCCGACAGTCCATCATCAACCAGCGCTTCCAGGATGGCACATATGGAACAGGACTGCTTGTTGGTAAGTACCAAATCAACACACCACACATCCCACAGCCACCAACGCACAAAGCACAACTGTGGGGATGCACACGTGACCAAACCACATCCGACATGTCAAACTACACGACCACCTACCAGACACGACTACACCACTCCATGGTCATCCTGGGCTACCCCTGCACCCAATACAGTCTTCACATAGCACCACAGCCACACAACAGCTGAACGTGTGGAGATGCGGAATGCAGCCATGACACATGTGAGGCACTGCTCTGCCCTCATGACCCTACCCCAGTCTCCCGCAGGTCAGCGTCCCATGGCGGTGGGCCCATGTCGGCCGCTGTGCATCCGGGGCGACTAGCTCTGTGCGACTCGAGTCATCCCCCTTGTAGTTCTGACATTGCATGTCTGTGTGCCTGATGACTGTTGGTGTAGTTGCCAGCACCAGCTACTCCCTGAGGGCTGGCTTACACTCACCCACACACAGCCAGCACAGGCGTCACTGAATTGGTGGGCCTGCCATCACATCCTGCCAAACCAAGTATTGACTCTTTTCTCCCTGCACTGTCACAGGTGATCAAGGATATGCACTCTGCCCTTGGATGATGACACCCCTCCGGGACCCGAACACATCCGCCCAGAGGCAGTACAATGCGGCCCACATACGCACCAGGGGCATCGTTGAACGCACATTTGGCGTGTTGAAGTCACGTTTCAGGTGCCTGGACGGCACTGGTGGGAAGCTCCTGTACAGCCCGGACGTTGTGTGCAAGATGATCGTTGCATGTTGTGTGTTGCACAACATCTGTGTTCGCACCAGGGCCCCATGGATCCCAGTTCCAGAGGTACTGGACGATGATGGTGGTGATGGGGCAGGTGGCCCACATCCCACTGCAGCTGCGGCAGGAATGGCCCGTAGGGACTCCATCATTGACACTTACTTCTCATGAGCACGTCACATTGTGACCGTCCGTGGCATTTCTGGGACAGTAGTAGATGTCTAATTGCACTGCATGTGTGAATAAAACATATTTGCAGGTTACAGGTTGGAATTGTACATTGTCATGTTACATATCCCTGGGGTTTCAGATGTGATTTGCCAGGTTGTGCACATTTCACGAACCAGTTGTGTCCTGTGTTCAGTTGTGGAGGTGTTGCTGTTTGTACCGGGATGTTGTCAATGTCGAGGTGCACTTCTGCTTATGTGCGTATGCTGCACGGTGGGTGTGTCGCTCCTGCGGCTCTGATTTGTCTGCCACTGGTCTCTTTCATGAGGTGTGCCTGTAGGTTCTGTTCTTCCACGGTGCTTGGATGTTGTGGTGTGCATGTTGTCCTCTGCAGTTGGCCAGGGTGCATCCGTGGTACTCCGCTGTTGATGTATTTTGTTCTGTGGCATTTTCCGTATGCTGTTCTTGTGCTTTTTCCCGCATTGCGCGTGAGTATTGCTGCCCTCGTGCTGGTTGTCACTGTTTTCTTATCGCGCTTTGGCCCATCGCAGCTTTTTTCGCGTTGTGGTTTGTGTTTTTATCTCCGTCCAGGTGGTTGTATCGCGAGCATTGGCCGCGGTGTCGGCCAACTATCGCATGCCGCCGTGTTGTGAATTCCACGTTGTCACAGGGTTATTTTCCCGCGATAGGCTGCGATGCTGAAAGTTGCGTTGCGCTACTCTTGCGGTAATTATTACACGTTCTTGTGAATATACCCCTCAATGTACACTTTTCATGCTGGCTCTTCTTAAGGTTCAGTCTCTGTGTCTGAACTACTCTCAAAACGATATAGACTTTTACTCATTCTGAAATAACCCTCCTCTTGTCTGCTTCTTCTGATATTGTAGCTAAATACACCCACTCAAGCAAGGTATATTTTTGATTTGGAACTCTCCTTCTACTTGATCTTTTAGCGTCTGGTGGTTCACTCTCAGTCATTTCTGTATTTAAGTGTCTCTCAAAGTCTTTTAAGTCTCTGTCTGGCTCACAGTGCTTTTGTTTACTGGAATTCCTTCAGCTTTCTCTTTTTCTATTGGAGATTAACAATTTTCGTTTTTTCTTGGCTTTTGCTTGAGCCCATTCAGGAGCTCTGACTCATACTTGAGCTTGCTCTTCAATCAAATTTGTCTCTGTCTGCTTTCTCCACAGTTTTTTTCTGAAAAGAGTCTTTTTCACTCTAATTTTCAACTGCAACTTGTCACTGCATTGATCTGAGACTATTTCTTCTTACAGCCACTCATGCTTTGCTTTTTTGCATGATGGCAGCTCTTCTTCTGATCACTCGGGTACTGGACTTCAGGAATTTCATGTTCTTCATCTGAACTTTTGCTCACCTGAAATGTTTGTTCACGTTTACTCCTCACTTTAATTTCATTGGTACTTGAGGTATCTTCACCCCCTCAAAATTCATGCTGTGGACCTGAACTTGGCTCTGAGCTTGATGAGCAGACTGCATACTTTGATCATTCACCCTATCCACTGCTTCAGCTACTCTTACTCTCTTTGTGTGAACAGCATGGATCCACTTAGGCACACCTGCAACCTTGACAGCACTATTTGTTGTTAATACAACCTGGAAAGGGCCTCCCCATCTTTCGTCCAGACAGCCCTTACAAATGTGTTTTTGTATAACCACCCAATCCCCTGAATGCAGGCAGGGTGTATCCTTGTAGTCTTTAGCTGACACATTCACTTGATGAGAGACAGATTTTACCATATCAGCCAGACCTTTGCAAAAATCCAGAGTGATGCCATCAGTTATTGACACTAGTGCTGCAAGTTTATTGCTCTGGCCATCAGTATCTTATGGGGATTCAAACCCGTCTTTCTATCTGGAGTTCTTCTCATATTCATCAAAACAAAAGAAAGAGCATCAGGCCACTGCAGGCCAGTTGAGGCACAAACCTTCACCAGTTTATTCTTGAGTGTGCCATTGGTAAGTTCCACTAAACCTGAGGATTGTGGTAGAACAACTACAATGAAATCTCGGCTTGATCTCAAAAGATATACAGATTATTTGTAATACTTCATTCTTGAAGTGTGCACCATGATTGGCTGCAATAGAAGTTGGGAGTCTGAATCTTCACTCAACAACAATATGGCAACTGTAAGGCTATCTGCTGTCATTATAGGAAATAATTCCACCCGTTTGGAGAACAAGCACACTATTACCAAGACATTTTTAAGGAAGGTGGAGTAAACAATTCTCAATAATAATAATAAACATGCAGTTTAATATTCTTTGAGTAAAATAGTGGTCAGAGATTGCATACTAATAGTCACATATGTTTATATTAATGCATTTGAAAACAAATGAAAGCCTCTATTTAATTGCCAGGCAGCAGAGAATTTAGAACAGACAATAAGTATTTCGCCCCTCAATGTTTGAGTATAATTATTTATAGAATTACAGGAATTCCATTTATGTACATAGGTATGTCACATAAAGAATAATATAAAAGTAGAAGCAAACGTTAAAAGCAGGTGAACATTACATACAAGTCAAAAGGAAAGACAAAAAAGAGAGAAACAAGCATAATAATTAATATGTTTTAAGAAATACTATATGCATTTGCATTCGTGTTTTATGTTGTGATATTGAAAAAGTCTATGTCAATATATGCAATGATACATGTGTATGCAAAAATGAGATTGCATGACTGTTATCGAAATCACCCGCTATGACTTCTCCATCAACTCCAAGTCAGACATACGTGGTCAGGCAGGCCTTGTGACCTAGGACTGAGGCAACTGATTTGCAGACCAGAGGTGGTTTGGCACGTAGCCAGCAGGACAAACGTGCAAACGGGAAAGACCCAGATCAGTCCCACAGATAGGCAGCAACACCACAATGGTCCAGGGAGATTGGCCCAAATAAAGCACACATGGCCGGAGGGGTGCATGCGTTCCCAAAACACCCTAAAGTTAGAAGCCACATGAAGTTAGGAACACACAGCCAATCAGGACACAGCACACACTGCACATGCAGTGATCACGCCCTCCCCATGCTGGACATCTAGACTTGTTAACCACTGTCCCTCATTGTGTCCATGCAAGGCCGAGACCCACCAGCATTTGTTATCAGGTATGAGTAATTTAGGACTCCATGACTAGGCCTGCATTCTTCTTCCTAAAAAGTATCTCTGAATTTTTTTATGATGCTTCAAGAAATGTATATAATGGAGCTCAGATCCATTGTACTTTGAGACAGTTCTCAGACCCCCAACTCTGTAACTGTTCTCCCAGCGAAAGAGTTTGATTAAACCAAATGTTCCTGTTTTGCCAAACGCCTCTTGTCTTTTGTTTTTTCAAGATAAATTCACATTTGAGCAACAAGTGCTACAATTCGTGCTTATAAACCACTCCATGATTTTCATGGGAGATTTTTTTTAAAAGGGTAGCAAATGGGTCATATTCAGAGTCTTAGTGCTTGTGTTATATATTGACAGAATTAGGTTGTTAGGACTGGACTTTCAGGTGAGGGTCCTAGAAAGTGAGTCAAAAAGGTGTTTGCAAGGGGCATGCAACAAGGTTTGGAGGGGGGTCTCAGAAGTTGCTCAAATGGTTTACAGGCAGCATTGTCGATATAAGCGCGGTTTTACCTAAGATGGTTTGTACGCCAAAAATAGCATTGTTGATCTCACATGGATTGTAGGTAAGCCATATTAGTCTGAAAGATTTACCATTTTAATAAAAGGTTTATGAGCAAGCTCATGTTATTTATGTACTGCCCAAGTCTAATTAATGGCTTTATATCTCAAAAGACGAGGCTCGGAGGACACGAAATAGGTATTGTGCAGGGCGTGAACTCTTGACGAAAGTGTAACTACAGGGTCCGCCCTCCCCTGAGACCTTATGGAGCCATGAATTAGGCTTGGGCAGTACATACATAGGGACAATTCCCGCATGATGGTTTGTATATATATGCATGTATCTGATTGTGATAATTTTGCAACACTATACTAAATTGTAGATTGGTAAAAGAATTACGGAGAATAGGGATTATAAGACATTTTGGCCCAATGACCCTGAGGGGCAATAGGCAGGGCTAAAACATGTCGACATCTGATGTCTGGGTCATAACATATCCTAATGACATCATTTTGTAAACCTGTTTTTAACCTTGCTAAAGGTACTTATAATAAACAATAGATTAGAGAAACCTGTAGGAAATTTTAATTAGCGATCCCGTTATGGTATTTGCTCTGCTTACAAATCGCGTTGAGCCCACCCACCCACTCACCCTATGTGCGGAGGGTAAGAATCCAATGATGAAGCATGCCATCGGTGGTACCTGTGGGTGAGAATCCTTTTAACAAATCTAGGAAATTCCAGGGGTCCACTATCCACCACCCACTGCTTTCAAGGGATGAAAAAGACAGGATAACCCTCTCACTTTGATAGGAAGGAAAATTGAGGATATACCAAAAATTTTGAATATCTTTATAAAATAACTGGAGCAATATACTGAGTATTTAAAGATACATTTGATCAATATTGACTTATGTATACTGCACGAACATCATCACCAGTCTGGCGATTGATGTCTAGTTATCTGCAATAATCTGTATTCTAAACTGTATTAAAGTAAATAGCTACAAATTCCTTCCTACTAGGTAGAAGCAATCTTCTTCCCTTACAGATTCAAAAACACAACTGCAGCCGTCTGTGGTGTGCTCCTCAACCTGGTTACTTGCCAATGACTACACCACACATGGAGCTTAGTATTACATGCCTTTATTCATCGGTGTGTAACCGCAAACTCAACATTCCAAACCTGCATTCACTTCATTACACTCTAACACTTACATCACAGTTCTACGGAGTCCATGATTTTTTAGATTTGTAGATTTTGTAGATTTATATAGCCGGCTTATCACCTGTGAGGGTATCCTGGTGCTGTCCATGGGCATGGGAAGATTAACTGATTTGCCCAGAATCACAGGACGTTGAGCCGAAGCCGAGCCACAAACCCATATCCCCAGCTCCTGAGTCATCTGCTCTTGCAGCTGCACCACATCCTCTCCCATCCCTGTTCATCAGGAGCCAAAAGGGTTCTGTGATTGCTAACTCACATGACACTACATCTCCCCCTCTGTTAAATAAAACTTTTTAACATTTTACAAATGTATGCACAATCACAGTCTAGTGGCGCTCTGATCACACATCCCGTCCATGTCTTTGGAAACTGGGGACAGGCAGTAGAAGCGCCCGAGATCTGCTTTGGTGATGTAGGAACAACAGTAGTCATGGTGTTTCACTTGTCCTCTCAGACCCAGTCTGTACATTGACATCAGTGCTTGACTGGCGAGAAGCCACATGCCAGAAAGGCGAGGAATCTCATGTAGTGGACTTCCCAGGGCAGTCACCTTGTGTCCTTTACTGGTCACAGCATGAAATGGCTCAGCATCGAAAGGAGCATCAGATTTTTGTCTTCTAGACTGAAGGACACGCACTCGATCTCCTTTAGTGAAAGAAATGTCTTTTGGATGTCAGCACTTTTCACCATAGGTCTTCATTTTCATTTTACAATCCAAGTCTTAAATAAGGTCTCCTTCCTGAGTGCTTGATCTTCTGTTGGTCCATTGAGGTAACTTGGTCGTCATGGCTCTCCTGAACAGCACGGTTGCAGGGCTTTCACTGTGGTCGAGTGAAGGGTCGAACAGTAAGCTCGAAGACTAGAATTCAACACAGTCTTAAGGTTGAGCTTTCTTAAGAGTACTCGTGTTGAAGGAGTCATTGTCCCCGCCAATGGTTTTATCGCTGGGCTTCTGGCCATCTGGCCATCGGGCTGGATTCCATGCTAAAGTCAATACAACTCCCGGCAGGCTTTCCCAATCTGGACCCCGGCCTGGCCAAAGGTGATCAAGATGCACTCATGCATTGTGTCATATGGATGAATTGCGGTGTCGACGACGCTGATCCTGGCTTCATTCCATCAAGATGCGCGACGGGTCTTCGCCCAACTGCCGAACAGTGTCTAGAATATCGCTTGTCTTTTTTTTTTTTAAATAAAAGCACATTTTGAAAACTCTAACCTTCCGTTCAAAATAAAAAAAATCTATTTTTGGATTTTTTTGTTTGTGAATTAAAGAAAATTTTACATAATATAAATATTTATTTGATGTATTGAAATTGTAATTGTATTTATATAGCGCTTACTACGCCTGACGAGGCGTCAAGTCGCTTTTCGGCAAGTAGCACGCTACTCTGGAACCCAATAGGATTAGTGGTGGATTAGTATATGGAAATACAAGTAAAGTATTACTATAGGGAGGTACAATTTAATTTGAGCGAAGGGCATGCGAGTCTGTTATATGCTTGTTCCTGTGGTCTTGTGTAGAAATTGCTTAGCCCGCGGTCCGCAGCTTTCAATAGCGAATCAGAGGGGGGTCCACAGAAGTCAAAAATTTAAGAAACGCTGCTCTAAAGGAGATGCGTCTATAAAGAGGTAATTTGCTCATACTTAGTGAGGAAAATACTTTACACTCATAGACGTATATAGCTAACTTTTAAGAAGAGGCCTACGCAAGAACGATCATTTTGCAGGGAACAATCTTTTAAAGTAAAACGAACTGTTTATAAATATGGCTAAGTAAATAATACTGTCAAAGCAGCACCTATCTACTAAATTCGGATACGGTCAAAAAGTGCAGCTCGCCATCTTCTCTATCACTTAACCACATTAGTGCTGCGATAGCAAGTCAGCTCTTAATAAAAAATAAATCAATACAAATCCGAGGAGAAATAAAGCACACAGCACATGGTTTAAAGGATAAAAAATCGGGCTGGTGCTAATGTTAGCAAATTAATATATTGCAACACAATTCCTATAACAAACAGCATTGTTCTGCTAAAAATTAAGCTCACGTATTAGGTAAGCAAAGCATGTACATTCTCTTGTGCATTTATTCATTTTAGAAATATTCGCAGTGCATCTGGATGCCCTCAGCCCGACTCCCGATGTTTGCCTAAGGTTGGAGATTAATGAGACACAGGAAAAAGACAATGGCAATAGCAGCTGCCATCCGGTTTCAAGGTTAATTTGTGAATGATAAATGAGCGTTTATAGAATTAACTGCACAGGTTACAATTTGAAAAGATCTTGGCCATGAACCAGCTCTCTTGCTGATGAATGCTGTGGAGAATTCATTCACACACGAGCTGATTGCCCCAGGACGCCTCTCTGAAGTGGTATTAAAGAAAACCCACTGGAGCATTATCCACTTAAGAAAAACGTGATTGCAAAAGAGCTGACTCATTCCTGTAGAACCGAAAGGTTGGTGGGGCGAGGGGCAGGAAATAGCCATTCTATACCACTCTACACTTACATTGGACTCAGATGAGAACGTGCCATATGCGGTGAGCTTTTGGCCCGACAAAAACCGAGGTCATCCACATTCCTAAGTTTTCATTGGTGTGGTCTGTGTTTTTTCAACTCGAAAGCAAAGGCATGCCGAAAACACAGTTTACAAGCGCATTCACATTTTTAGAAACACCTGCATTTAACCTTTGGCTCGGTGATATGCACTGCAGTGGAAAGGCTACATTTATTTTAGGCGCAGGCAGTAAAGAAAAGCAAATGAAATATTCCCATAGGAACATGAAGGGGTGATGGCTTAAGAGCTGAACCATATTTTTTAAATGACCCCTTCTTTGACGCCAAGCACGCAAAAGGTTATTTTTGCTTTGAGCCGCAGTGAAGAATACATTCACAGGAGGGATTTCCCCAAACAGCAGTATGCCTTTTTATGAGACCACCTACAAACAAATGTGAAGTAATAAAAGGACATCATTTTTTATTTTCAGTATTGATAGTTTGTTTGGACCTCTTTACATAATAATAGAGAAGAGAACAAGAGAGCTTTTGTGCTAGGACAGAGAAGGACATGAAAGTCGATTTATAACAAGCATATGCAAAGCCAATAGGTAGCAGCTCAGCCAAGCTATTGATTTTGCCACTGCTTTTTGTTGATTAAACCAATGTGCCAAGAGGCATGCACACAGTTGGCTTGCAATTTTGAAATGGGTTTTTAAACAAAACCCATTCCAAGATGGCCACTCATGCACTCGCGTGCATTATGATGCGGACAAACATCATTACACAGGCTTCAATTTTTAACTTGCCATTCAAACATGGAAAAGAGCCATGTTAGAACGGTTAATTAAAATATTAATTAAAAAGAGAAAGTGAGCCCTAAGCACTAATAAGGATACAAGCAGCTGGCATCCCTTTACAGCTCTGGGCCCTCATAAACAAATATATTCCATATGGAAAGCTGGATGGAGAGCAGGCTGGGTAAAATTGGCAAGCGTGGCGATGGTGGAGGGACTTAACAGAGCACAGTGAGGAGATAAAATTGGGGGAGACAGCAAGGAAACACAGGAATTTTGATAGAGTGCTGAAGGTAAAGTAAAACACAAAAAAGAATGAACTTGAGTAAGCAGTGGAAGGATACAAACGATCTAATCCAAACGCTGTGAGAATCAAATGCTCATGGACGGTATAAACACAAGAATAGGCACAACAATGGAAAGACTGAGAAAGACAACAAATCTATTCAATATCATAAGAAAAGGACAAATCCAAAGCCCAATCTATGTTTATGTATAGGTATATGTATATGCATATGTTTATGTGTATGTATATGTATTGGAAGCAATTGGTCTTGGTGAGACCTACAAATCTGGTAATATGATATAAGAAGGGTCGTAGAAAGAGAACAAAAGAATTACTTGGGGGTAAGAAGAATGAGACAAAGAGGCATGTTTTAGCAGAGGTGTGGATTAAAGAAGACTCAGAGGCAGACAGCTATCTGTAGAAGAAGGATCCACAATCTTAGTGGTGCAGAGAAAGTAACTGTCTTGCATGTGAAAAAGTTATTTTGAGATGGAAAGTTTGTAAGTGAGCGGTTTTTGTTCTGTAGTTTAATTAAAGTTATGATACTAAGTCATATGTCAAAAGATAAATTGAGTAATGTGACAGGATACCAAAGTGGAGGAGAGTCAGAGAAGGGAGTGAACTCCACTGTGGCATACATGGAGTCTCATGTCAATGTTAACGGGAGAGGTAAAAGAATTTAGCCCTGGTGGACTGTTTAAAGCATAGGAAATAGGAGAGATAGTAAGAGATCAATCTAGAAGTCCAAAAATTAAACCAAAAACCTTATCACTTAGTCCCAAGTATTTTGAAAAAACATTTAAAAGAGCCCAGGATCCTTGAACAATTATGGCAAATAACTCTGAGAGTTCTAAGAAAATGAGCCCATAGGAGTTGTCACAGTCAAAGATGGGGAGGGCATCATCATGCACCTCAAGCATAAGTGTCTCAGTCCTGACTAAAGGGTGAGGGACCTGTCTGTTGACACAGCCACCCCGGGCCCGACTGCTTGACCACATCACCACTCATGGTGGCCAGCGTTGTGTGAGGGGCTGGTGCTGGTTATCAGCTAGCCTGGCCTGACCTTGCTGAGGGTATGGCCATGTCAGAGGATGCTGCAGAGCGGGGTCTTGGCCTGTCGGCCCATCGATGGATGAATGGGGGGAATGGGGGCAATGGCCTGACCTCCCCATCCTCGCCCATCCTGCTGTCTTGGTCTTCCTTCTGGGCCCCCCGCTTGTTACCTGGCTCGTTGGCCCATTGCTGGACACTGGAGAGTCGGGCGATTGCATGCCCTCCCCATCCTTGCCCATCCTGCTTTCTTCGTCTCCTTGCTGGGCCCCACCTTCTCTGAATGAGCCTGGAGTGTAGGACGGCCTGGCCATGGCCCTCACAGCATCAGCTTGAAGCGGCATGAGTCGACTGGCCTACATGTGGACTGGCGTGGACTCTCTGTGGTCTTTTGGGCCTGCCAAAGTGAGAATCCATTGAATCCCCACGATTGCGGGTGGAGCGTGGTGGGGTCCAGGAGACATCGGGAGAGACCTATCTGAGTCCTTGGTCTGCCGGGCCCTAGTGAGTGCTTGACCTCCCAAGGTGGCTCACTGCCCTCTTCTTGGCCTCACCAGAATTTCCTCCTTCACACCTAGCTGCCCCTCTTGAGTCAGTTGTCTCCTCACTTTCCCAGGGTTCAAATGTCTCCATTGGAAGAATTGTGAAAAATTTTAATCATTTTCCACATAATTTTTTTTAATTATTATCACAAATGTAATGTGCAAAAAATATATATGGTTTCACAACATCTTTTAAGCTAACATTTTTGTTTAGTCATTTTTGCTTCCCAAATTGTCATTTTGTAGCTGTCAATATTTTGAATATGAAAGAATGTGTAAATAATACACTGCAGATGTATTATTTCCACATCCTTTAAAAAAAAAAAATCAGCCTAAATTCCGTCAACGGAGGTGTACACGTCACCGCGCAAATATCGCAGTTAACCACAGTAACGCACTACATATAATTTTTTTTTTAAATAACATGAGTGTCCTTCAACGTTTGAATATGTAAACAAAGTAGGCACCATTTTGAGTGGTGGTGATGCACTTAACAGTCACAAATACACTATTTGACCTTCTAAAATGGTGGGCTTCTGACCTCGCCATCAGGATATTTGTAATCAGATGTCCATGGTGGAAGTTGACCGCATAGTGAGTGTTCAACTTAATAACGGACACAGCCATAGACTAACATGTGTGAAAGCAATGCACAAAGGCCAATGGCTGTGTCCGTCTCCGCTGAGGATCAAGTCTCACTAGAGGAGCTTGAGTTGCTGGCACAGGAGGTCCTCTTCCTGTATGGCCAGCTCTATGACTCACCAGAGGAACAGGTACATGCTTGAAATATTTATGTGAATATGTCTAACTGTGAATTTTTCCATTAACATAGGCTACAATGTCCCTTTGAGTTCCAGAGTGAAGTGTAGTGATTGATGTGAAGTGTTATATATTATGTTCCTTACATAGGACAATGATGTTAGGGATTTGTAAGCACTTCGCAATGTTAAAAAATACCAACATGAGTATGTGTTGTGTGTTTAAAGCCCTAGATACTTTTTGGTGTGTATGTAGAGCACTAAATATATATATGTTTGATTTACATGTGAAATGCAGAAATCGCACATCATGTAAATTAGAAAACACGTTATATAGTCTTTACAACTGTAGATATATGTTTTCTGCACAAACCAAATGAAAATTATGTTATCTATGGGTATCGTCCCACTAATCACTCACCCTAGATCAGGGGCTTCATATAGTTGATTGGGAGCTCCCAGTAGCTCCCAGGCCCCTTCAGAGAAGCACACAGCCTTCAGGTCAGTTATTAGATGGGCACCAAGTCCTTTTTTCATATAAAAGTTAAGGGTAGTCTGTGTTCATTTGACATCATGATCATCAGGCTGCAGATAGCAGGGCATGACAATGAGCAGTGCTCAGTCAGAATCAGGGGCCAGTTCTTATTTGAGCTTCACATGTTAAATGGCTGTTTTTTTGTTACAGCCATACTTTTTAACATCAACATTAAGGGTGACCCATGTCCAACGCACAAGAAGACTGCTTGAAGGTGTACATTTTGCACAATGTGTATGATGATGTGCTTTGTCTATGAATTTGTTGGAAAGGATTCTCACTACCAAAGGACTGCTCTGAGCAGACACATGGCTGCCTAAACTACACATATACATCAGGTTGTACAATGTCATGTGGGACAGTTGTACTAAACAGGCCAATAGTCTTTATTATGTCAGGTGTGATGCTCCTTCACTATTGTGAATGATGTAATGGTAACCCTATTGCATGTAACAAAGCATAATATGCACTTATGATACAGTGGATGCACCAAATGTCACATTGGTAAGTTGGGATTCTGCACAAACAAGAGTGAGCATGTGAGTGAAAATGAGAAGTCACATCAGAATTAATGGCTGTATTTTGGATTCAAAACATATCCCAATTGTGTTTTGCACCAGAAATCCTGTTTCATACATGTTAAAAGAGACAGATTTGCATGATGTCTTACTCCTTCACAAATGTATGTGTACGCCAGTCTGTCTTTGGACAAATAATTGCGATAAGCATACAATTTTAGTTGGAACACAGACAGGAATGTGCACACACTGGCGACAAAGTAACACATACCCAAAACCATTTCTCAATGTCCTTTGTTATGTCTAGATGATAAATGAATGATGGAGAAAAATGAGATGCTGAAAGGGATTTGGCAGATGGAATGTTCCATTACATATATGTTGGAGTATCTCATCAGGAAAACTCCAAATCAGGCCCAACTCATGACTCATTAGGCAAATGTAAAAATGCATTGAGGTGAAATATGTTGCATATTGTGATTTGCATTTGAATCTTTGAAGTGAAATACATTTTTTATATGAATCAGTGTATGTAATAAATACTGTGATGTTGTACCAATTTTTGCCTAAAGTGAAAGCCAGCATATGGTAAAACAAACTTCAAAGAACAAGAGTTAGGAGTCAAATGTGAAAATGTTTTTGCTCTGTACTGAAGTGGATTAGAAATGTTTCAAGGCCTATGTATTTACTTATGCTGTAGAAATCATTTGTCAATCCATCCAAATATATTTTTCTTAATATCTTCAACAGCATAGGAATCTACATAGTGTGTGATACATTGATAAGCTACTTCAGTACAGAATCCATTTAATATTTTTTACATTGCATATATACTTTAGTTGCTTGAAGTAAGTGTTACCATTGTGAAATGCCCAAAGAAAGGAAACAGGCTTTCAATTTATACAAATATTGGTGCAACATTGCCATATTTGCTGACACACATTAATTCATATTTTACTTTTTGAGAACGAAAATAATGCAGATGTTTGGGCCTTGTGAACACACTGAATAAAGGTAATTTTGGTTGATATCCTTTTTGGTGACATAAGTTCACTATTCTAAACAACAAAGCCCAACCATTTTGAGGTGTTATATAGTTCCTGGAGAGACGTAAAAATGGATAAGAGCCAAGATCATACATGACATAGGAGCTATCATGGGGAATGACAAAACTGCACCCAAATGGTTTTTAAAAATGTTGCGTACATGCATACGCCTATGCTAATGTAGAACCAAAGTTTGAGAGCCTTGAAGCAGGTGAAATATGAAAACTTGGAAACTGTTTTGTGATCAAAGTTCATGATCAGTTCTGTTTCCACAGATTCAGTAAAAGTATTGCATATGACATTTCAGCATCATCAGGAACAGGCAGAGGAGACATTGGCCACCGAGGTGGGGAAGCAGCCGACCACAGTGGTGCGGGTGCTGACACCACCGACACCGAGGGACCCAGTGGCCTGGAGAGTGAGGGGAGTGCAACGGAGGCCGCCAGCTCCACAACATCCTCTTCGGAGGCCTCCACGAGTGACCACTCCCTAGTGGTGGTGGACCCGGCAGGAACTCTACCAACTGCATCCTTGTCCGCCACCCAGAGTACCATTTTCACCCTCCCTAATGCTGCCCCCCAGTTGGCCAACCCCCAACAGAGGTGGCATCTCATTTGCTGCAGGCACCTTACCCCCCTGCACTTGTCCCCCAAGCTGCGTGAGTGAGGAGGCTATTGACCTCCTCCGGAACATCTCTGTAGGCCCACCTGCACTACTGAATGCCATACAGGGGCTTATCACAGTGCTATGTCTGGCCAACAGAGGACTTTTCAAGGCCTAGCCTCCTCACTGACTGCAGCTTTCCAACCATCTCAACCTTGTGCCCCACCATCCGCCCCTTACCCATCCCAATTCCCTATTCCCAGACCTGTCCCAAGTACACTCACACCTTTGGGTGCACCAACTCAAACAGACACAAGCAGGAAACCCCCACAGAAACACAAACACCACAAAAAACACAGGCACACAACTACACCCACAGATACCACAGCCACCACCACACACACAAGCACCACCAGCACACCCACAGACAGCTCACCTACCAGCACACCCACATGCACCACTACCAGCACGCCCACAGTCACTGCACCCTACCACACCCACATGCAACACCACCAGCACACCCAGAGACACCTCACCCACCACCACACCCACATGCACCACCACTACCAGAGCACACCCACAGACACCGCACCCACCACCTCACCCACGTGCACCACCACTTCCACATCCACATGCACCACAACCACACCCAGCTCCTCCAAAGGACACCCATCCACACACACATATTAGAATTCAAACCCACAAACACAAACGCCCACACTCACACAAATAGCAGACCCTAGGAAGCAAGACACACCCAAATGTGCATGACATGCACCAGACCCTCAGGCACCTGCATCCTCAATGGAAAACACACCGCCTCAGGTATGACTCCTTGTGGCCGGTGGAGCTTGGGCCCTCCCCCATGCCGAAATACCATGCCCAAAACCTCTGCAACATCCTTGACAGTGAACTCTCCGTGAAACGTCAGGTGAATGCCGTCTTCTCAACCTGTTTGCATACAATCTGTATGCTCACCAAAATTTTAAGATGGCTCCCCATCAGCACAAGAAAAACTGTGACGCAGGCCCTCATCACCAGCCGGCTTGAATACGGCAATGCACTCAATGCTGGCACCACCACTGAACTCATGCAAATCCAGAAGCCGCAGCCAGACTAATCCTCAACCTGCCCAAGAGAACAAACATCACGCAGCACCTGAAAGACCTCCACAGGCTCCCCGACCAGATGAGATGCCAGTTCAAGCTCCTGACCTATGCCTACAAAGCCCTTCACAACCAAGGCCTAGCATACTTGAACCACCACCTAATCTTCCACTAACCCACCCTAAACCCTGATTTGGGTGCAAATTTGGCAAGAGCTTACTTAGAGTTCTGTATCTTACCGGACAGAGAGACACCAAAAAGATCTACTGAGTAGTTCTAAAGTAGTTCTGACACTTCTGTGCACAACTACAGGAGAATCATGGCACATTTTAAGTGCATCCATTTTCAGTCCTTTAGTAGGGATAAACAGGGTTTTAACCTTATAAAAAGAGGTTCCTTGTTTGTGAATGGTTCCTTATATCCTCTTCCACTCTCCCTGAGGAATTGTGGCATATCCTGATTGTACTTTTTCTAAAAAGGACTGGAATGCTCCAGTGATCTTGTGAGGGGGAAGGACTGTCTGATTATAAGTCACTGGAGTTTCTGAATATCTGCAAGAAAGACCATCAGTGGTGAACCTGGAATGTAGGTGAAGTTAAAGTCATATTGACTAAAAAAGTAAGGCATTGGGCTTGCCAGCTGTTTTACACTGCATATTTCGGAGACACTGTAAGTTCCTGTAGTCTGTTTGAATTTCAAACAGTTCTCGAGTCCCCATTAACAGATGCCTCCATTCAGAGCAGTCTAATTTCATGGCGAGAAGTTCTCTTTACAGAACTGAGAAGTTCCTTTCAGAGTCTGATAAGGTGTTGGAGAGATAGAAGATTGGATTTTCTAATCCATCGTCTTGTTGAAGCTGCAGTAGAGTATCAGAGTATCAGTTTCAATGATAAACATCTGCGTTGCGTCAGAATGCCTAACAGTGGGAGCTTGGGTACAGGTTTCTTTGAATTTCCTAAAGGTGTTGTCAGCCTGCGAATCCCAATGAAATCCTTGATGCAGCATCTCCCTTCATAGTATTTGTCTTATGTTACTTGAAAGGAGGGCGAAATTGTCAATGAATTGGTGTTAAAAGTTGGCAAAAGTGAGGAACTGCTGAGTATCCTTGATGTTTGAAGGTACGGGCTAGTCTATATTGCTGTTTCCTTTTTGGGTTCTATTGATATTCCTTGGCTATTCTGTTGAAACGCTAGATATTCAACTTTGGGGCGAGGGAAGTTGCATTTTTCAGGCTTCCCTCCACCAAGGAGCGCACAGGTAGACCAAGTGCAAGGTAAGGGGAGAGAAGTGCTGGCCTGCCGGTGGCACTAGAAGGCTGCTGCTGCAGGGAGGCAGCACATCCCGTTCGTCCAAGTCAATTGGGTGGGGCACGAGCAGAACAAGTGACATGACACTCCCACAGGATAAAATTGGCTTATCTTATTACATTTAATATGTGATAACTTTCAATTGGAAGCAGGTAGGAGTGTCAAGATTGGTGTCTGAAGAATTTAAAACCATTGATGGCAAAGTCAATTTTTAAGTCAGAATTCTGAAATGCCACTTCAAGAAAGTTGGCATTTTCTTGTCCCAAGCATTTGGTGCCTGCAGCCCGTATCCTGGGTCACACGACTAGATGTAGCTGGCAGTTGGTCTTTGTGTATTACTCCCAAACACTGAGACAAAGGGAGAATAGGTGTTGTCAGAATGGGCCATCTCGGACTTGATGGGGGGTGGAGCTGTCACCTACCACACTTGGACATTACATAGACTCTGCCTCAGTACACTCACAAAGAGTTTCTCACTATTCTTTTGTGCCCCCAGACAAGCTGGGGACAGGGTGAGGAGGCAGAAAATAACAGACACCTCTAAAGGGGGATGACTCAAGAAGCTTTCCCGACTTCAAAGTGGGCAACGGGTATAAGTAGTGGACCCTCAGATCCTACTCTTCAGTACACTTCCTGTGGAAGACTCCGATGAAGTAACACTGTACTCCTCTGCTGCAAGAAGGACTGCCCTGCAGCCCTGCTACTCTGCTGCCCTGCTGTCTGAGTGAGAAGGACTGAACCTGCACCTTGAACCCAGGACCACAGGAGTGACTCCAAGGGCCAAGCCTCAGTGACAGAAAAGGCTCCAACCATCTTTATGACGGAAGCATAGCTTAATGAGTACTCTGCCCCTGACATTGCTTTTGCTATCCAGGAGGGCATTTCTCTGGTCCACTGCGATAGAAGTTACAAATGGGGGAGGGGCATGGCGATTGTCTTTAAACAACCTCTAGTCTGCTCCACTTTTATGTTGGATGATCTTGAACGAGTAGAGAGCCGGGGTTTCCATCTTGTGGTGTCAGCTTAAACCACCTTTTCAGGGATTCTAATTTATCGCCCCCCGGGTCCTGCCGGAGACGTTATTGGATCCCTGGAAGCTGCAGTGACCCCTTATTTTCTGCAATGGGCCACTTTTTCTGTGCTAGGGGATTTTAGCGTACATGCCGATGATCCTCTAGACCCATTGGCATCTACATTTATTGAATGTATGCTCTCCCTGAACCTGACTCAGCCCGTCTTGGCCCCTACCCACTCATCAGGTCATACCATTGATTTGATCTTCTCTAATTGTGTGTCTTCAACCTGCCCCAGCGTGCTGCTAACATGGTCTGACCATTTCCTGATCTCTTTTATTTGGAAAGTGGTCACACCGCATTGGCTCGACAAGAGGGCAGACCCCATGACTTTCAGAGCATGGTCAAAGGTGGATAGTGCAGAATGGGTGAATTTTCTTGACACTACCAGCCCCCACCTGGCTAATGAGGTAGATTCTGAAGTGAGGGCTGTCAACTCTTGGTTAGTAGGGGCAGCCGATGTGCCAGCCCCTCTACAAGGGTGGAAGAAAAAACAGGGTAGTCTCCTGGCCCCTTGATTCTCTGATTCATTGGCCCCAGAAAACAAATCCTATAAAAAGCATGAGCTTTGTAGAAGAGCTTGTTTCCCAATAGGAAAGAGTTTTACAAAGCTGCTCTTAGAGCTTAACACGCATCTCTTAAACAGGCTCAAAGTGCCTTCTTTGTGGATAAAATTAATGCAGCTGAGCACAATCCTCTGGCCATTTTTAGGTCTCGGCTAGCGTGGCTGCGCACATGCGCAGCTCTGTCGCCGAAATTTAATGATTCTGAGGAGTTTCGGTAAAGGGCTTCAAGCCCCGCCCCTCTTTCCCATTGGCTGGCGTCAACGTTTATGCTAAACGGTGGCCAGCCATTGGAAAAGAGCTCTTTGTGACGTTTACTTTTGGCTTTTTGAGCCGTCCCACTTGGACGGGCTCGCCTTCCTTCCTTGCGTCGTAAAAGCTTTTTTTGTTTGTTTTGTTTCCACTGTTAATTGAAGCATTGTGGCTGCTTTGCTGAGGGAGGAGCGCTTCCACGTGAAGGTACATTTTTTTTTATTATTTATTATTCTTTACTTTTGCTTACGTTTGTGTTTCATGTGGTTTTTTTTTCTGTGATTTGCAGGCGGACCCCATCCCGTTTCAGGAGCAGAGAGCGGGGAAAATGTTGTGCGTTGCCGGGAGCGAATACGGCGATGCTATGCAGGCGGCCTCCATTCCGTGTTATGTATGTTGGCTCTGTTTCTAATGTTTTCTTTCTGTTTACTTTGCAGGCGGAGCCCAGCCCGTGTCTGTAGGAGAGAGCGGCGTGGACTGTGTGCTTTCGGCGGTATGTATGCAGCGATGCCAGCTCAAGTAAGGTAAGTGATGTTGGCTCTGTTTCTAATGTTTTCTTTGTGTTTACTTTGCAGGCGGACCCCAGCCCGTGTCTGTAGGAGAGAGCGGCGTGGACTGTGTGCTTTCGGCGGTATGTATGCAGCGATGCCAGCTCAAGTAAGGTAAGTGATGTTGGCTCTGTTTCTAATGTTTTCTTTCTGTTTACTTTGCAGGCGGAGCCCAGCCCGTGTCTGTAGGAGAGAGCGGCGTGGACTGTGTGCTTTCGGCGGTATGTATGCAGCGATGCCAGCTCAAGTAAGGTAAGTGATGTTGGCTCTGTTTCTAATGTTTTCTTTGTGTTTACTTTGCAGGCGGAGCCCAGCCCGTGTCTGTACGAGAGAGCGGCGTGGACTGTGTGCTTTCGGCGGTATGTATGCAGCGATGCCAGCTCAAGTAAGGTAAGTGATGTTGGCTCTGTTTCTAATGTTTTCTTTCTGTTTACTTTGCAGGCGGAGCCCAGCCCGTGTCTGTAGGAGAGAGCGGCGTGGACTGTGTGCTTTCGGTGGAGCGGCGTGGACTGTGTGCTTTCGGCGGTATGTATGCAGCGATGCCAGCTCAAGTAAGGTAAGTGATGTTAGGCTCTGTTTCTAATGTTTTCTTTGTGTTTACTTTGCAGGCGGACCCCAGCCCATGTCTGTAGGAGAGAGCGGCGTGGACTGTGTGCTTTCGGCGGTATGTATGCAGCGATGCCAGCTCAAGTAAGGTAAGTGATGTTGGCTCTGTTTCTAATGTTTTCTTGGTGTTTACTTTGCAGGCGGACCCCAGCCCGTGTCTGTAGGAGAGAGCGGCGTGGACTGTGTGCTTTCGGCGGTATGTATGCAGCGATGCCAGCTCAAGTAAGGTAAGTGATGTTGGCTCTGTTTTTCTAATGTTTTCTTTGTGTTTACTTTGCAGGCGCAGCCCAGCCCGTGTCTGTAGGAGAGAGCGGCGTGGACTGTGTGCTTTCGGCGGTATGTATGCAGCGATGCCAGCTCAAGTAAGGTAAGTGATGTTGGCTCTGTTTCTAATGTTTTCTTGGTGTTTACTTTGCAGGTGGACCCCAGCCCGTGTCTGTAGGGGAGAGCGGCGTGGACTGTATGCTTTCGGCAGTATGTATGCAGCGATGCCAGCTCAAGTAGGGTAAGTGATGTTGGCTCTGTTTCTAATGTTTTCTTTGTGTTTACTTTGCAGGCGGACCCCAGCCCGTGTCTGTAGGAGAGAGCGGCGTGGACTGTGTGCTTTCGGCGGAGCGGCGTGGACTGTGTGCTTTCGGCGGTATGTATGCAGCGATACCAGCTCAAGTAAGGTAAGTGATGTTGGCTCTGTTTCTAATGTTTTCTTTGTGTTTACTTTGCAGGCGGACCCCAGCCCGTGTCTGTAGGAGAGAGCGGCGTGGACTGTGTGCTTTCGGCGGTATGTATGCAGCGATGCCAGCTCAAGTAAGGTAAGTGATGTTGGCTCTGTTTTTCTAATGTTTTCTTTCTGTTTACTTTGCAGGCGGAGCCCAGCCTGTGTCTGTACGAGAGAGCGGCGTGGACTGTGTGCTTTCGGTGTTATGTATGCAGCGATGCCAGCTCAAGTAAGGTAAGTGATGTTGGCTCTGTTTTTCTAATGTTTTCTTTGTGTTTACTTTGCAGGCGGAGCCAAGCCCGTGTCTGTACGAGAGAGCGGCGTGGACTGTGTGCTTTCGGCGGTATGTATGCAGCGATGCCAGCTCAAGTAAGGTAAGTGATGTTGGCTCTGTTTCTAATGTTTTCTTGGTGTTTACTTTGCAGGCGGACCCCAGCCCGTGTCTGTAGGAGAGTGCGGCGTGGACTGTGTGCTTTCGGCGGTATGTATGCAGCGATGCCAGCTCAAGTAAAGTAAGTGATGTTGGCTCTGTTTCTAATGTTTTCTTTCTGTTTACTTTGCAGGCGGAGCCCAGCCCATGTCTGTACGAGAGAGTGGCGTGGACTGTGTGCTTTCGGCGGTATGTATGCAGTGATGCCAGCTCAAGTAAGGTAAGTGATGTTGGCTCTGTTTTTCTAATGTTTTCTTTGTGTTTACTTTGCAGGCGAAGCCCAGCCCATGTCTGTACGAGAGAGTGGCGTGGACTGTGTGCTTTCGGCGGTATGTATGCAGTGATGCCAGCTCAAGTAAGGTAAGTGATGTTGGCTCTGTTTTTCTAATGTTTTCTTTGTGTTTACTTTGCAGGGCCTTGTGTTGTACCTTATGGTCACAATTATTTGAACCCCTGTAGCCTTGGTCCTCTCCACTACTGATCCCACCCCCATGTTGTGGCCTTTGGCCACAAACCATACTGCAAATTTGCCTCCCTGAGATAAAGTTTGCGAGTACCTATGGCATGCAGCTGTCACATTTCAAATGAATATCTATCCATTAAAATATACACACAAATATTTGTATACAAGCTGTATACATATATATACATATATCCATCCACATATGCATATATATATATTTAATTTTATATATAAATATATAAATCCCTATATATAAACATATATATATATATATGCATCTCTATTAAAATGCAAAATATAAATACATGCATACATATGCATATAAATGCATATATATGCATGTATATTCATGTTTTCACATATATATGCACCTATAAACATGCAAATACATGCATACATATGAATATAAATGCATATATATGCATGTATATTCATGTTTTCACATATATATGCAGCTATATACATGCATACATATGCATATAAATGCATATATATGCATGTATATTCATGTTTTCACATATATATGCACGTATATACATGCATACATATATATGCATATATATAGATGTAAATATATATGGGCATGTCACTATATATATGCATATATCTTTATACATATATACATAAATGTATATGTATGCACATATAGAATGAATGTTAAACCCTAAAAATATGCACACATGTTTGTATCCAACCTGTGTACATATATATGCATACATCCATGCACATATGCAGAAAAATATTTATATATATATATATATATATATAAATCCCTATATATAAACATATAAATACAACTGCATCTCTATAAAAATGACACAATACATACATGCATACCTATGCATTAATGCATATATATGCATGTATATTCATGTTTTCACATATATATGCACCTATATACATGCAGATACATACATACATATGCATATAAATGCATATATATGCATGTATATTCATGTTTTCACATATATATGCACCTAAACACATGCATACATATATATGCATATATATAGATATATAGGTATAAACATGTCACTATATATATGCATGTATCTTTATACATATGTGTATATGTATGCACATATAGGAAATAAATATATATCCATAAAAATATAACACATATTTGTATACAAACTGTATACATATACATATATCCACCCACATTTGCATATATATATATATGCATTTATATATATATATATATATATATATAAATCACTATATATAAACATATATATATCTGCATCTCTATAAAAATGCAAAATATAAATACATGCATACATATGCATATGAATGCATATATATGCATGTATATTCATGTTTTCACATATATGCACCTATATACATGCAAATACATGCATACATATGAATATAAATGCATATATATGCATGTATATTCATGTTTTCACATATATATGCAGCTATATACATGCATACATTAAATGCATATATATAGATGTAAATATGTATGGGCATGTCACTATATATATGCATATATCTTTATACATATATACATATATATATGTGTATGCACATATAAAAAAATTGTTAAAGCATAAAAATATGCGCACATATGTTTGTATCCAAACTGTGTACATATATATGCATATATCCATCCACATATGCAGATAAATATTTATTGATATATATATATATATGAATCCCTATATATAAACATATAAATACATCTGCATCTCTATACAAATGAAAGAATAAATACATGCATACATATGCATATAAATGCATATATATGCATGTATATTCATGTTTTCACATATATATGCCCGTATATACATGCATACATATATATGCATACATATAGATGTAAATATGTATGGACATGTCACTATATATATGCATATATCTTTATACATATATACATATATGTATATGTATGCACATATAGAATAAATGTTAAACACTAAAAATATGCACACATGTTTATATCCAACCTGTGTACATATATATGCATCCATCCATCCACATATGCAGATAGATATTTATATATATATATTTATATATATATATAACACATGAAAGTCCAAAAGTATGTGTGCTCTCAGGAAACCAGAATCCACGACTCAGTAACTTGGCAAAGCGTTTATTACACGACGCGTTTCGACTGCAGCCGCAGTCTTGGTCACGTGTAAGGTGCACACCCAATGAACAGCTTAAATAGAAATAAAAAACGTCACATGGTCCTGTAGACAGAAAGTGTCTATACATAAAATGCATGGCGGCCATCTTGTAGTAGTAAAATTACAATATACACATGCAAGTGCAAATAGCCCAATAGAGTACAAATGGGGTCAAAATGAGGTACATGGGGACACCTTGAAGAATGACAACACCATAGGAAAAGATATACAAGACAGACCCAGTATCACATACAGGAGGAGTAAGAACCTTAGGGACATGCTTGTCCACAGTGATGTCACTAGGCACATGACCAACAGCGAAAACAATCTACAGGGATTTTTTCCCTGTGGTCACTGTAAAGCTTGCAAACATAGCATGTTCCGCAAAGAGTATGTAGTAGGGACTCAGAGAAAGGTTATCACACAATTTCTCACCTGCAGTACCAAATATGTGATATATGTATTAGAATGTCCCTGTAAACTATGGTATATTGGCAGTACCACCCTTATGGCCAAAAACGTATCCTAGAACACATGCGGGCAATAACTAACAGAGATCCTAAATATCCAGTTGCCCGCCATTTTGAAACTAAGCACTTTTCTGACTCCTCAATTCTCAGTTATTTTATCTTGGAGCAGATTAGCAACAACCCCAGAGGAGGAGATAGAACACTCAGACTGAGGCAGAAAGAATCCAAGTATATAATAGACTATCAGACCAAGATCCCGGGGGGTTGAATCAAGATGAGGAATTAGCCATTCACCTCAAAATGGAATAGGATGTTTCTGTCTTACTTTTCTTTTTCTTCTTCTTTTTCTTCTTCTTTTTTCCTTCTTCTTCTTTTTTCTCTTTCTTTTTCTTGTTTCTCTAGACAGTGGTACCCCTGCTGTCAATTAGTCAATTTGTCTTATATTGTCTCACTTTGAACAGTTTCTTAACTCCTTTTTCCAGTAGTGCATTTGGAACCATGTATATTCTGACCCTTGGTGGGGTCTACCATTTTAACATTTGTTTTTGTTTGTTTCTTTTGCAGGAGGAAAGGAGGGGGCCCACATGATTGGATATCACGAGCACGGGCCACCCAACCTTTCTTCGATTTTCACTTCACTTGATCATCATCTCACATGGTAAACTGTCTTCAGTTCTGTCTAGCGTGGAACTCACATGTTGTTGTTCTGTTTGCGTTAAGGTTTCAATCTGTATTGGGCCAATTTAGCTTGTTTCCATTACACTTTTGGGACAATACAGGCATGTGCCTGTTCAACTATGGGGGTTTCACTAGCGTAACCTGTTGTGATTTGCCCATCATATTCCTGTCATATCTCTATGTCTATTAGGGTTTTTACTCTCTATAACTTGGGTGCATATTATCTTTGTCACCTGAGGTGTAGATCATCAGGATGCAGGCATAGTTTGGCTCACAACCACCGTACAGGTCTTTGCCCACTGGGGCATTATTCTTTGGCTCACTTTTAACGTGTAGATCGCTGCCCACTGGGGCATTATTTTGTGATTTACTTTTACCATGTAGGTCGCTGCCCACTGGGTCGGCATGTTAATTTTCAATTTTGGAGTATGGCGCACATGTTTTTTCAAGATTGAACCTATGGCTCTTATTCATGCACTGTGCAGTATATTTGTTACCTCTTGCCAGCGTTGATATTTTTGATATTTTTGTATCTACAAAATGCATATTTCTGGAGAAATTAACGTGTGTTGCCTTCTCCTTTGTACCTTAATTTGACCCCAATGTGCTTATGCATGCGTATATGGTAATTTTACCACTACAAGATGGCCGCCATGCACTCTATGTACAGACAGGACCATGTGATGTGTGTTTTTCACTTAGTTTGTCATTTGATGTACATTTGTTAATTTTGGCCAACATCGTTATTTCCTTATCTAACATGATCTAACATGATGTAATTTTGCATTCCTATGTTGATATTAACGGGTGTTGCCTCTCCCCATGTACCTCATTTTGACCCCATTTGTGCTCTATTGGGCTATTTGCACTTGCATGTGTATATTGTAATTTTACTACCGCCACCTCCCGGGGCACTAACAAATTAAAATGGGGGTCCGTTTTGGACCCCGAAGCCCCGGGGACCACCACCTCCCCGGGCTTTGCTGATGTGGGGAGGGGGGCCGCGCGGCCCCCTCCTGGAGCCTGTGGTGGCCCTGGGGACCGCGACCCCCAGGGCCGGCTCCTGCAGTGTCCCGGGGTGCCTACCCCCGGGACACTGCTGTTTGCAATGACAGGACGGGAGCCTCGCGGCTCCCGTCCTGTCATTGCAAACTGCTTTGGATATTGGAAGAGAGAGCAGGAAACCTGCTCTCGCTTCCAATATCCAAAGACAATTGCTTTCCACACGGGGAGCAGCATGTTAGCTGCTCCCCATGTGGAAAAGCAATGCCGGCTCCCAAGGGACGCGGGGAGCCGGCGGGACTGTGGGGGTTTGGGGACCCCCACAGTCCCCAACCAGAGGCCAGGCCCCGGGGGATGGGGTCCCCGGGGCAAGTAGTGGCCCGGAAGGGGGCCACGCGGCCCCCTCCCCAGAAATTATAAAAAAAAAAAAAAAAAAAAGGCCTGCCCGGGGGATGGGGTTCCCGGGGCAAAAGGAGGCCTGAGGAGGGGGCCACGCAGCCCCCTCCTTAAAAGGAATGTTAAAGTGTGGCCATGCCCCGGGGGATGGGGTCCCCGGGCAGTTTTCGGCCAGGGGAGGGGGCCACGCGGCCCCCTTCCAGTTTAATTTTAATTAAAAAAAAGGGGTAAGGCCCTGGGGGATGGGGTCCCCAGGGCCCAAAAATAAGAAAAGGAAGGGGGCCACACAGCCCCCTTCAGGAAAAAACCCCCAAAAAAGCGATCGGCTCGCAGGCCCCGCCCCTTCCTTCACCACTCTGCAAACGCGCCCCTGGCGCGTTTGCAGATGGAAGTAATTCCCCTTGAATACTGGGGTCCCTGGGGGCCACGCCCTTTATACACCTCTCTGCAACGCAGCTCTGTGGCGCTTTTGGAGGTACATGGTGGGCTAGTTGGCCCCAGGAACCCTCAGGATTCAAGGGGACTTAATCCCCCAACTTAAAACGCGCCACGGGGCGCGTTTGCACAGTGGTGAAGGGAGGGGGCGGGGCTTCAGGTGACATGTGTGCAAACAGGCCCCGTGGCGCGTTTTAAGATGGGAAATTAAATCCCCTTCAATCCTGAGGGTCCCTGGAGGCCAACTAGCCCAACAGGTACATCCAGAAAGCGCCACAGAGCTGCGTTGCAGAGAGGTGCAAAAAGGGGTGTGGCCTCTCTACACGTCTCTGCAACGCAGCCCCCTGGCGCATACTGGAGGTTCCTGGTGGGCTAGTTGGCCCCTAGGGACCCTCATGATTCAAGGGGACTTAATCCCCAACTCAAATCGCGCCACGGGGCGCGTTACACAGATGTCACCTCAGGCCCTGCCCCTACCTTCACCATTGTGCAAATATTCCTCTAAAATCTGCCGAACTACGAATTCGGATTTACTCACCTGTTATCAGGAGAGACCTCAGTGCTGCATCTTTCAGCCCAGTACTAATCCTGAAAAGTAATTTTAACCGTACTTACCAGTAACTTGAATTTCCTTCCATAGGATATCATTGCCTGCTTTTTGCTGAAAAAGTTTCTAAGTGTTGATTTTTGAAACATACAAATATTCCTCTAAAATCAGCCGAAATACGAATTCCGATTTACTCACCTGTTATCAGGAGAGACCTCAGTGCTGTATCTTTCAGCCCAGTACTGGTCCTGAAAAGTAATTTTAACCGTACTTACCAGTAACTTGAATTTCCTTCCATAGGCTAACATTGACTGGTTTCACTTGGAAATTCTTCTAAGTGTGGAGTTTTGGAACTTTAAAATATTCCTCTAAAATCAGCCGAAATACGAATTCCGATTTAATCACCTGTTATCAGGAGAGACCTCAGTGCTGCATCTTTTAGCCCAGCACTGACCCTGAAAAGTAATTTTAACCGTACTTACCAGTAACTTATATTTTCTTCCATAGGAATCCATTGTCTGGTTTTCAGCTGAAAAGTTTCAAAGTGTCGATTTTCACAAACTACAAATATTCAGTGATGTAATCAGTGATGTCATTTGAGATGTCATCAGTGATGTCATCAGTGATGTCACTGACCATGTCATGAGTGATGTAATATGTGACGTCATCAGCAGTGCATTGCGGGCGCGAGTTATAGTGACCTGAACTAACTATAACGGGGAATTTCACAGGTTTTGTACGAGTGCAATGTCCAACTAACTATAACTGTCCCTAAAACCTTATGGTTTTTTCAGTGAATTTCTAAGGTTTTTTAAATGCAAATTTCTAACTATAACGTGCCTGAAACCTATGGTTTTTCAGTGAATATATATATATATATATATATATATATATATATATATCCCTATATATAAACATATAAATACAACTGTATCTTTATAAAAATGAGACAATACATACATGCATACCTATGCATATAAATGCCCTGAGAGTGCCTTTAATTATGCAGCCACCCGTGTTGATATATTCAAAAGTGTCCGAAAATTAAAACTGAAAAAATACTTTGCGCAAATGAACCTTATCAAAACTAACAGTCTGGAAAAAGACAATAAAGGAAAAAACAAAGAAAAAAATGCGGATAAAGAAAGTGATGAAACGGAAAAATCTGGAATACCTACAGGATCAATTGAAAATGAACCAATGCACACAAACATTGATGAGGTCGATTGTCAGTTCTTACAAGACATGCAGGAACTGATGAATGAGGATGTAAATATGGGCCCGGGGATGGCAAGCACAGGATCACCAAATACTGTGTTTGCTCAAAGCACTACATCCTTCAAACCTCCATCCACTTTCTATCCAGTAATGTTAAAGGACACAATAGATACCTTCCACGAGCAAGTAGTGGGAAGTTTAAAGAACTTAAACCGCAAAGTACAAAGTGCTAACAAATGGAAAAACAACAGAAGAGAATTGCAATACCACCAACTAATGACTAAATTAAAGAACAACAATGACATAGTGATAAGGAACGCCGATAAAGGCGGTAACGTGGTACTTTGGAAAAAAGATGATTACATCAATGAAGCAATGCACCAACTAACTGATAATAGTTGTTACGGTCGCAGCAACAAACAGGCACTCAACAATGTTTACAGCACCTACAAAATGAAATTGGTGGCCTGGAAGAATGCTGGTTTGCTGTCATTGGATGAATACAGATATTTAAAAAATGTAATCCTGTTATACCGATACTGTATTTCATCCCTAAAATTCACAAGGACTTGATAAAACCTCCAGGCAGACCGATTATTTCTGCGAGAAATAGCTTACTGGAGAAATCATCGATCTACATTGACTTTTTCCTACAAGAATATGTTCAACAACTACAAACCTATATAAGAGACACAGGGATTTTCTATCCAAAATGCTTAATTTTAAATGGCAAAGAGATTATCTGCTCATTACTTTAGACGTGACTTCACTTTATACATCCATTCGACACAATGATGGCCTAAGGGCACTGGAATTTTACTTGTAACGCAGAGGTACTCAACACGCAAAACACACCAACATGCTTATCAGTATGGTAGAATTTTGTTTAAAAAACAACATTTTCATGTTTCAAAATTCGCTATTTCAACAGTTAAGGGGTGTAGCGATGGGGGCCAGCTTTTCCCCCAGTTACGCCTGCCTTCATATGGGCTGGTGGGAGGAGCTGGTCCTCATGAAGGAACATACTGAAGTCATGAATAACAATGTGAAAACTTGGTGGAGATTTATTGATGATCTATTTTTGGTATGGTGTGGCACTCAGGTAGAGGCGGAAGCTTTTGTTAACAAACTTAACCAAAATCAATTGAATCTACACTTTACCGCCTCTATCAGTAAAACTACAGTAAATTTCTTGGATGTTGAGGTATATGTTCATAATGATAAACTGGAGACCAGACTCCATAGAAAGCCAACAGCAGGCAATGCAATATTGAATGCGAGCAGTGCACATCCAGGTCATCTTGTGCAAAGTATACCATACGGTGAATTATTGCATCTTAAACGTATATGTAGCAATGAAAAAGATCTAAAAATGGCACAAGCACAGTGTATAACAAGATTTAAAGACAGGGGTTATACCAAAAATGTCTAGACATAGCCTTTAAAAAGAGCAATCTTACACCTAGGGAAGTACTCTCGCCAGGAAAGAAACAACAGGGAGTGAGATCAAAAACAACCCTGAAAATTTTAGATTAATTTTAAACTACAACAGACAAGAAAGAGCAGTCAAAAATATAATCACAAAAAATTGGCATTTTATTAGAAGAGACCCTGTGATTGGTGATCTGGTACCAAAAAAACCTGCAATCACATACAGTAGAAGCCCATCCATGAAAGACGTTCTAGTCAAAAATGATCCTACTGGTCCGCAAACAAAAGGTACATGGTTAAGTCAGAGACTGGGATTTTACAAGTGCAAAAGCTGTAAAGCGTGCCAACATGGAGTAACAACAACAACATATAAAACTCCGTTTGGTGAGAAAGAAATTAAGATTGATAAAGCACTTAACTGTAAAACAGACCATGTTGTATATGTGCTGGAGTGCCCTTGCAATTTAAAATATGTGGGTAGTACAATCCTACAAGGACACAAAGGGTACTCCAGCACATGCGGGCTATAAAGAACAATGATCAATCGTACCCAGTGGCCCGACATTTTAATGAATCCCATGGAGGTAATTTTAAAGATCTGAAATACTTCCTCATAGACTCTGTGCCACAAAATAAAAGGGGCGGTGATCGAGAGAAAGCTTTGCGTAGATTAGAAATGCTATATATTTTAAACCTCGACACCAAACACCCGAAAGGCCTTAATGCCACTGAGGAACTACATGCAAGTCTGTTTTTTTTAGATAAATCCAAGTATAGCATAAGAACCAGTGTTGCGCTTTACATTAATTAGTGGGCACTAAAAATCTGCTCATCCATGAACACATATGAATCGAAACAATGAGTTTTTAAATAACCGCTAATCCCATCCCTATTTTTTAACACACATAGTAAGATATGAGTTTTTGTTTACACATAGGTTAATGAACCTGCACTTGACACTTTTCTATTCACGCGATTTTGCACATATTTATATTCAGGGATACCAATAGTGAGTTCCTTTACATACAGGTACACTTTTACGATTTAGTTGGGTGAAAAACAAGGTATTTGAACCAAAACTACAGTCTGGGAAATGTTATAGGCTATAAAATGTAATAAAGCCAAAAAATTATATTGGTTTTAATGAAAACAAATATATATAAAATTTGTTTTTGAAAAAAAAGGGTTTTTAGGTATTTACATTGAAATTTTATCTGATTTTATACAGTAAACTAATATTTGTATTATTTATTTAAGTATATATATTAATGTAAATGGATCATGTATAGATTTATTCATATTATAAATCTTACAATAACATCTGTGTAAAACCAAGAACAATGCTTTGAAAGTAAATTATGACATCAATTTCCTGTTAACCATGAAAGTTGCGACAAAGTTTACCATTTGTAAGTAACTAGTCTATGCCCATAAGTAACCTGATATATATATATTTTTCACTTATGCACACGTCACTTTAAATCACGTGATAAAAAAGGAGGAAAAAAAAGTAATACTATTTAAACGAATTGTCTTGCTGAAAGCGCGTCATGTGATCAAGTCCCCTGTGAGGGACGAAACGCGTCATGGCAGCTACGATCCACTGAGAGCTTGACAATAAACTAACAGCACCAAACTACAGCGGTCCGTGCTCTTTCTTTTCGCGGGGAGGAAGCGAGATGAGAAGGAGTATTGTCGGATATATATATATATATATATATATATATATATATATATATATATATATATATATATATATATATATATCCCTATATATAAACATATAAATACAACTGCATCTCTATAAAAATGAGACAATACATACATGCATACCTATGCATAAAATGCATATATATGCATGTATATTCATGTTTTCACATATATATGCACCTATATACATGCAAATACATACATACATATGCATATAAATGCATATCTATGCATGTATATTCATGTTTTCACATATATATGCACCTAAACACATGCATACATATATATGCATATATATAAAGATATATATGTATACATATCCAATATATATATGCATGCATAAATATGCATATTATGTACATTAAAAAATGCTAACACAATAATAAAAACACTTCTAAAAAGAAACACCATTTGCTAAAAAAAATGCTCAAACTTGGACAAAGACGAGACCTGTTGCAGTTTTAATGCTTGTTAAGATTATGAACACATTCCTCTCCCCGCAGCCCTGTTATAGGGCAATTGCTCCTTCTCAACAGTTGTGCAATGGTCTATCCACCATCCTCGAGACCAAAATGCTTGATATTCAGAATTATCGGCCTGCTCTCCAGGAGGACTTTTCTCCTGCTTGAACACTAGTCTTGGACAGCTTAGCAGCAGGCTGACCCAGTCCAGGCCTATTTCCTTAGAACAATCGAGAGAGGTAATCCTGAAATGCAAATCGGGTTCCCTCCTTCGATGCTAGCCGCAGCAGTAGATGTCATCAACCCCCTGATCAATTCCATTTTTAATAAGTCTCTTGCTCTAGGCGTTCTGTCTGCCACTTGCAAACTGGCCAACGTGGTCCCGCTGCTAAAAAAGCCGGCTTTAGATCCTAACATCATCTGCAATTATAGGCCAATATCACTTCTCCCAGCCTTAACTAAAATGTTAGAAAAATTGGTCAACACGCAGCTCTCAGTCTATCATGAATAAGGAAAGCTGCTTCATCCCAGTCAATCCGGCTTCCACCCCATCATAGTATGGAGTCGGCTGTTCTGCAGATACTGGACCATATTAAATGGTCATTGGATGTGAGTAAAAATGTGGTTCTAATTCTTCTTGATTTGTCCGCCATCTTTGACACTGTTCCACACTCTATCCTCCTCCACCGACTGTCGGCCTTAGATATGGGGGCTACTGTGTGGGACTGGTGTAAGTCCTTTTGGATTCAAGAGGCCAGTCAGTTTGGCTTGCCCCTTTTTCTTCTGAAGTTAAGGCAGTTAAGCAAGGGGTGCTGCAGGGCTCTTTGCTTAGTCCCAGCCTTTTTAATATGTTTATGTCCCCGCTGGCCTCTGTAGTGGAGCTGTTTGGATGTCAAATCATCTCATATGCTGATGATACCCAGCTGCGTTTACTGTTCAATGGCCCCCATGCATCTATTACATCCTCCTTTATGGATTGCATGCACTCTGTCTTTGATTGGCTGCAAGGCAGCCAACTTAAATGCAACCCAGAGAAGATGGAAATTATCCCATTTGGATCTCATCTATCTAATTAGTTAGAAGATATTTGATCCCACCCCTCCTGCGGTAAAATATTTATGGGTGAAGTTTGACGCTGCTCTTTCTATGTGGCCGCATATCTCAGCAGTGGTGGGCCAATGCTTCGCCATGATCCACACCCTGAAAAAATTCCTTCCCCTCCATTCCTCTGGAAGCGAGGGTAGAGGTGGTTCATGAGTTGATCACTTCACGTCTTGACTACGCCAACACTCTCTATTTAGGAGCGGTGGAGCCGTTGGTGAGCCACCTGCAGGCGGTCAAAAATGGGTCAGTCAGGCTTCTTCTACGTTGTCCTAGGTGTTCGTCCACCACATCTGCTTTGAAGGGTCTCCATTGGCTGCCCATCAGGAAACAGATATTATTCAAAGCCCTGGTCTTGGTGCATAGGGCACTATATTTAGCTGAACCGAATTATCTGGTGAAGAGATTTGTACAGCATCATCTTGATCCTCTGCCTCTCTTCAATCAATTCCTCACATTAAATGAGTTCGCAGGGAAGGCACAGCTTTCTCTTTCCTGACAGCCAAAGCCTAGAATGCACTCCCATGCAATTTGTGTCTGATTCCCCTCAAGACTGAATTCCTTAGGAAACTGAAATCCTGGCTTTTCCCAGTGTGACAGAAAGGTGTGTCTGTTGGTGTGTACTGTAGGGTTTCTTCCCCTCTGGCGCTGGGACACTTCTGGGAGTAGCCGTGCACTTTGCAAATCTCATCATTCATTTATTGATTCATTCCTTTATCTTGACCCCTGCCCCTGGACCCTGCCTGCTGTGAGTCCTGACCCCCTAAATGGCATCCCACCAACTCTGATGTGAAGGGCCATGAAGCAATGCAAAGCCCTGCAAAGCCTCGCCGCACAGCTGCCAGCCTCATCAGAAACGACGCAGAGTGACACAAAGCCTCACCACACAGCTGTCAGCTTCACCGGAACCGATATAGAGCAATGTAGAACCCCGCAAAACCTCGCAGCTTCACCGGAACCCACACCAGATGACACAAAGCCTCGCAAAGCAACACTGTGCAGATCGTGCACCAAAGACATAGGTGCTCAGCGGGCCTAAGCTGGTCCCTGTACACGGTCCGTTCTCCATCCATCATCGTTGGTCTTAACTTTTGAATTTGTCCAGGTCGGGCACGACCAGACAACCACAGATGGCTCTTTGTGCTATTTATACCTAAATATTTTAAATTACATATCTCCGATTCTACTGATTGGATTTTTGCCGTTTTGGTCTCAAATAATTTATGAAATTTTACCCTATTTTCTAAACTGGTGTAGAATTTTTCTTGTCTTGTGTTTTCACTTTATTACTGTATGCGGGCTGCATAATTACTTTACACTTGCCTTTAAGTTAAAAATCATTGCTTTTGTGCCAAGCTACCAGAGGGTTAAACACAGCTTAATTTGGTGTTTGCTTGTGTTTCACCCTCACAAGAATTGTGGTTGCTGCTTGAGTAGGGTTTCACCCCCCCCCTCACTCAGTAACCAAATTTCTCACAGTTATGTTATGTGTACTTGTGAACGGCACTATCACCCATGAGGCAAAGAAATATAGACCCTATGATGAAGTTACATAAAATTTGTAATATTTGTCTTTTTAGCTGGTTGGGTGATTTCAGGAGATCTTGAAAGGGAAAGGCACTTTTGTTAAAAGAAAATCCACAAAAATTCAGTATCCTCACTGGGTAAATAGTATACATCTTGAAGTTTAACTACATTTAACAATACTTTCCAACACAAGTTTATTCAAGTTATTCCATTTGTGACTCTTCAATGTGCACACCAGGGGCTCTATTATAATGAGTGCCCCAGGGGCACATCGGGCGTTTGCACCCGCTTTGCGCGCCCCCGGGGAACTTTGGTATTACAGAAGGGGCCACAGACGCTTATGCGGCTCCTTCTGTAATATCGATAGCTCTGGCGTACATAAAGCGCCATCGCTATCTGCAGGGGGTGTCCCCTCATTTGCATGGGGGCATGCCCCATGAAAATGAGGGAATCCCTTTGCCGTTGCACCCGTGCCATATTACAACGTGGGCGCAGAGGCAAAAAACTGTCAGGAGGGGCACTGAGAGTGCGCCAACTAAAAGGTGGCACACTGTCAGTGCGCCCCCTGAGAGCAGCCCTCTGGAGGAGGAAAGCGAGTCCTATGGAGCCCCCAAGACATCTTCTTGCAGGGAGGTGCAGTCACTGACTGAACCCGCCTGCAAGGGGATCTCTAATCCCCTTTGAAAGTGCAGGCGGGTACCTCCTGCCCAGTGAAAACATGAAGCGGCTTTAAAGCAGCCGCTCCATTTTTCACAGGAAACCAATTTCAGACCACATACATAAACAAAGGCAAAATCCTGGATCTTCCATATTATTCGCTAACACCCACAAGTACCATCTAATTGCATTAAGCCGATATAACACCTCGGAGCCGTTTGGGACACCAGAGTTTTCATTTTCTGCTTTTCGTGTTTATCAAAATAGATTGATGTAAGTCTGCATCATATCTGTAAGGCTAGATTTGAAGACATTTTGCTTAATGAAAGATTACACAGGATTGTTATATTGACACTCTGACCAGCAGCATCAGGATTAGATCCATCAATTTCCCATGGAATCTAATATAAATAGATGTGATCAATAGATCACACTGTTCTAAGATCTTTTGCCTCTATGCAATCACGTTTGTTCATGATCATGGCACAAAATGCAGTTAGTGGTATTTAACTGTGGTCCATTATTGTTATATCTTTTTAAGCTTCCATAGAAGCCAATAGTACTCTGTAGAGAAATATTGAATGATTTATCAGAAAGTGCACAACAAACTGGATATTAACTCATAGTATTTAATTCCCCAAATGAAAACACAGACACCCATTCAAATGCTTCTCTTTTATTAAAAAAGTCACAATGTTAATTGCATCACAGTTTGTATCAATGTTAAGTGATTTGTGGTCACTGATTTTTAGTTTTCTACTTTGAAGTTGTACCTTCTTAAAAAACACATAGCATGATCAATATGTTTGTAAAATGAATTCCTCTCTATCTAAGACGATGGCATGTAATGCTTATCAGCAAACTTCAGGGAAAGCAAATGAACAGTACAAATAGTTCTAATGGTGTGCTAATATAGGCCACATTTTGCACGGTGCGATCACAGATTGCTCACTATCTGCTCAGAGATCCATGGAATTCCAAATGTGAAGAGAATTAATGTAGCTTCTGCAAATTACAAGTAAACTTAACCATATGGAGGACACATTATAATGTTTACATTAAGCATCACAAAGAGCTCTCCTGTGAGGCATTTATAAGTAAAATATACTTTTAACATCCTGTTATGTCTTTTAAAGCTTTTGAGCACACATTTGGCTAAAGTCTCAAAGCATCATTATGTATTTTTTTAATTGATACAAGAACCTATTGGTATTTGTTCAGTTCACTACACCTTTGCTGATATGTTTACCTCCTAATGTTAGTGGCTTGTAGCTAGTCAGGAATTTAACCCAATGTTTCTCCACAATATAAAACAGTTCTATTCCTGGTTGTCTCATTTATGTCCTACAGCTAAATTTGCACCTCCATGTTAGCTGTATCTTAGTATAGGTATAGGAGAAGGGGCAGTCGGGTCCGATGGGGTGCCAATCTCAGCCCTGATTAGCAATATTAGGCCCAGTAAGGTAAGTTTCCTCATTTGCGGGAGTGCAAAACCCAACACTGTTCCCAATAAGCCCACAATGACCTCTCCATAATCAGCCAAACTAAATCACTCTGTTTTTGTAAAACCACACAAGGTACATTTACTCAGAATTCAACAATCTGACAGTAACTTAAATAACTGTCGTTAGAATGGTCTGCTCTGATTTGAGTAGCACTGTATGATAGGAGGCTTTATTATTTCACCATGCTGGAACCTCTTATCTACCACATTAAACTTCAAACTAGCTTTTGTTAGTTTACCAATCTGCTACATAGAGCAATATTTATATTCTAAATTAATCATCATGCTCACAAAAGGGACCCTGTCTCCTGCAGGTCTCTCTAACGTGAGATTCATATCTAATTTCCCTTATTCAGCAAAGAAATGGAAAGGATTATCGCCAATCAAGTCAGACAATTCCAGAGCAAGTTCACATAATCGTAAACATCATCTGTTTTCCATGAAGGATATAAGGCATGGGCTGCTCTATTTTATGCTAAAAATACTGCATCTAAGCTCTGCATTATAATAGCTTACTTTCCTGGTCCTTCTGGATTCCTGGATGCCCATCAACACCACCAATCCAGTAAGATCTAGTAGATTTTCTGGTAGCTATTGAGATGTGTCTTTTCAAGTGTAATTCCCTAGAAAGGATTATTCTTTCCTGTTTGATGAACCCAGAACGTAAAATAATCAAGACACATAACGAGGTAAAGAAGGTTGCAGAGGTTTACATTCATCACTAAACAGGCTATAGAAAATTTCAGATGTACCTTATTGAATAGCTTGCAGTATGATAAGCGTATATCAAACAGTCACACTCATTGGATGATGTCATCAGCATATGGATCAAAACATCAAGGCAATACCCTTTCAGGCTTATAACACGGCTTTGGAGTGGTAAAATACTATCCAAGCCAACCTGGAATGAATAAAAGCAGCTCCTGACACGTGTTTCACTCTAGTTAGACCTCAATAGAGAGGTATTGCTTGTTCCAGACACAAGGAGGCACCCAGTATAAGTCAAGACAATGAATGATTGCAAAACTCATTATGTTATTTCATAATCAACTTGTAAGCAGTGATTTCATGGTAGTCCTTTACTGTGTGTTTGTTTCGGGTTTTAAGTCAGACTGTCATTAATAAAAATCTTTGACATAAATAGTGTGCCGAAAATATCGTTTACAAAAATTCCCATTGAGTGTACATGTATTATTACTAACTCTAATGGTACACTATTATAATAAATAATATTCAGGACACAATGTTTTTGTCCAATAATATTTTGGAAACAATATTCTGGGGCCCACACCGTTTCCAATTAAACAGGTTATAGAAAAAAGGACAATACATTGATCTATCCTGACTTCTAAATCTTTTTGGAGGCCTGGGATTGTGAATTATTTATCCAGGATGTTGACCTGCTGCTAGCTTTAAGATTACATTCCACTTGAATCCAAAAGATTCAAATTGAAGTAGCCAAAACGTGGGAATTCCTAAAGTACCATTTAGTGTGCTATTTACTCCCAGAGACACGTTTTCTGATATCATTGAAGCATGCTATCAATTTCTTTTAAGTTATCGCTCCAACGCACTCACATTTTCAGTATGAGACAAATGAGTTCGTATTATTATTAGACACAAAGGGGTCGATTCCGATCCCGGTCGGAGGCGCACCTAATACCATTCGGCCGGGAAAAAAGCCAGGCGAATGCCTGTTTCCCGACCGATTCGCACATACGTCCGAACGAGCAAGTACGATGCGCACAACTGCCCAAATCCCGACCCAGTCGTACTCACCCAATACAGGTCCTGTTCTCCGACCGAGGCGGATCCGGAAACGCAGAATCGAGTCGCACGGAAGCCAAAATGCTGCCCCGTCTGGCCGGACAAGTACGATGCGCCCTCCGTACGCGCCGAACCCGTCGCTACGCACGGCACGTCAAAGCATCCAGGAGAGGCGCACATAAGCTCCGATTCACGCCACAAGACGATCCACGGCTACGAGACGAACACGCCAGCGACGAGGACGAGGCGAAGCAAAGAGAAAGACGAACGAGACGAACCAACCATGAATCCCATCGTGCCGATCCTACCAATATTCTACATCTATTAACGGAACTGGCACGGACGCGTACGACGCAGAAGGTAAGTCACACACCCACGACACAAACAAACCACACGTACCCGACATATCACACACACACATAGGGATGCAGAAATTACTTACACCAGCAACAGCAGCACCATAGGGGCGGGATGGCTATCACCAATGCCACATATACACATAGGGGCCTGGATGCCAACCACTAACACCACCCCTACCCAGGGGGTGCCAGATGCCTACCACTACCACCACCCCTACCCAGGGGGTGCTAGATGCCTACCCCTACTACCACCCCTACCCATGGGGTGCTAGGATGCCTGTCACTACTACCACCCCTACCCATGGGGGCAGGATGCCTGTCACTACCACCACCCCTACCCAGGGGTGCCAGATGCCTACCACTACCACCACCCCTACCCAGGGGTGCCAGATGCCTACCACTACTACCACCCCTACCCAGGGGGGCAGGATGCCTGTCACTACTACCACCTCTACCCATGGGGTGCTGGATGCCTACCACCACTCCCACCCCTACTCAGGGGGTGCCAGATCCTACCACTACCACCACCCCTACCCAGGGGTGCCAGATGCCTACCACTACCACCACCCCTACCCGGGGGTGCTAGATGCCTCCCCTACCACCACCCCTACCCAGGGGTGCCAGATGCCTACCACTACCACCACCCCTACCCATGGGGGCAGGATGCCTGTCACTACCACCACCCCTACCCATGGGGTGCTAGATGCCTACCACTACCACCACCCCTACCCAGGGGGTGCCAGATGCCTACCACTACTACCACCCCTACCCATGGGGGGCAGGATGCCTGTCACTACTACCACCTCTACCCATGGGGGCTGAGGCCTACCACCACTACCACCCCTACCCAGGGGGTGCCAGATGGCTACCACTACCACCACCCCTACCCAGGGGTGCCAGATGCCTGTCACTACTACCACCTCTACCCAGGGGTGCAGGATGCCTGTCACTACTACCACCCCTACCCATGGGGGCAGGATGCCTGTCACTACTACCACCTCTACCCATGGGGGGCTGGATGCCTACCACCACTACCACCCCTACCCAGGGGGTGCCAGATGCCTACCACTACCACCACCCCTACCCAGGGGGTGCCAGATGCCTGTCACTACTACCACCTCTACCCAGGGGGTGCTGGATGCCTGTCAGTACTACCACCCCTACCCATGGGGGGCAGGATGCCTGTCACTACTACCACCTCTACCCATGGGGGGCTAGATGCCTACCACCACTCCCACCCCTACTCAGGGGGTGCCAGATGCCTACCCCTACCACCACCCCTACCCAGGGGTGCCAGATGCCTACCACTACCACCACCCCTACCCATGGGGTGCAGGATGCCTGTCACTACCACCACCCCTACCCAGGGGTGCCAGATGCCTACCACTAC